>JAGDQP010035989.1:0-19277 GCA_022664845.1 Lepisma saccharinum | reverse complement strand
TTCCCCAGAAAGCGTCCTTAACGTTATGGTATTTTCATTCCAGAAAGTTCATATTTCAGTCTTTACTCGCATACACATAAAGTATTTTACTAGAAGAGATTAGTTATTGCTTTCGAAAACACGAAAAGAAAACACAAAGCCCATAAGATTGAAAATTACTGTCTCAATCAATATCTTCGAGCAGATAATTCATTCATCTGACAAGCATTTCTTCTTCCTACTTTTATGAATAATTTTCCTATGTACTGACATAGTGACAATGTAATTTCGTATTCCGGTCTAAACTATAACATGTATACCGACAAAATGTCATCATTTTCTAGATTTATATCAGATTGTGTCTCTACAGGTATATCTATCTTACTTTATATAGAAAAATGATGATAGTTAATCAAGCAGTTTTTGTTATAGATTGAACGCAAAATATGTGACCCAGATTAATATCAATCAATTTTATAATCCATTGCATGTCGACATAACAAATCGGATTTAAGATATGTTTTTGCAAGGAAAATTGAACTCGTACATGTTGTATGTATTACATTTTGTTTGTAATCTATTAAGAAGCGGGGAAGAAAAGATGTAGGAGGAAATAGATAATACTTCACCATTCAAAGAGCTGTATTATAAAAGAAGCAACGATATTGAACAATTAGTATGTGATTTGGTCTTGTTTTGTGAATTCTATAATCACAATAACACCAATCTTTGGGAAATTTCCTTGATTTCGCTTCTTATGTTTATAACTCGACAAAATGCAGTATTACGTTATTTGCAATAAACGACTGAGTAATTCGGAAAGTTTAAAAATTCAAACTACCAACAATAACTTTGATATAACTCACGAAAACCACTGTTAGCCTTAGATAAAAATTCTGCGACAACAACCGAATCGACAGGGGTTGCCATACCAAAACGTTTTAACGCCGTATACTTTATATATTCGAGGCACCTCAAGCTACACTGTCAATAAGGTACACCCTATGTGATTATTTATTTTGGGTCTATTACACATTTTCAAATTTGCATTCGATTTGTTCCAGTTTTTCTATCAGTATCAACGCCAGTTGAAATATAGTCCTGAGATTATGTTTGTACTGTCCAACCATTTACGGGAGAAAGACAATAAATGTTTGGTTATAGCATTCTAGTACCTACCTCCAAAAACATCATCAAGTTCAGCATTGAACACTTTACAAAGGTCCCATATTAAAAGCGAAAACTTACCGTATTCCTAAATAGATCATCGCAGCCTAGTCTTCCTAAAGCAGCGTCAAACATTTACGTCCAACAAACTTCATTTTCACTTAATCGCTGGAAGAAATGAGGAAAGGGAAATGTAACTATATGCTCGGTCAATAGTGTAGAATCGAGAATAAACTGTCAATAGCGACATTACTGTGGTATCACGCACATAGGATGGATAACAAATACTAATAAAATATTTAATAAGCTGTATTATGTATGCACATGACGAACGATATCTATTTTCTCTTATTATCATGTGATTGTGAATAAAGTTGATATACATTGATTTTACAGCTACCTCCGTTACTAACTTCTTTATTATTTCGTATTTCCATATGTCTATTCAATCAAGGGTACGTGGGTGTCCTAAAATGAAACGTACAATGGGTAGTAAACAATATGAAATACACATTAGTTATTAATAATTGCAATTGACGGAAATATAATGCAGACAAAATTAATAACAAATTAAACATTCTGTGTATCTTCGATTTACTGCCGACATTATTTATCATATGAGAAGGATACATATGTTTCAAACCCGCTTTGAGATGCAATTAATGAGACCATATAATTTCCGTTTCTACCCCCAAGTATCAACTTGTTCCAGGGATGAGTCAATGTAGAAGAGTAGAAAACAACAGGCTTTGACCAACACGATAGTGAAACTACAAAGTATTGCTAAAATAAAATAAAAAAATATTATTTCTGATAAAGTCAAGTAGTTAGATAGTTGGTGAAACTGTTACACGTTTTTTTTAGTTTTAATTAAAACGTATTCATTTGTTCAGCTATTATTTTATTTTATCTTAAGTAAATAAAAGCAAAGCTTTGTCATGAAAAAAAATGTACAAAATATTTTTAATAACAGTGTAATAGAAAGGAAATATTATCATATTTCGTGAATGCCTTGATTGCTCTTCATAATTAAAACATGAGGACATGTTAATATTTGGATTAGTGGAATCTATGTAGCAAATCATAGAATAAAGAAGAAATCAACATTAACGAAAACACCCTAATCCCCCCCGCCAAAAAAAGAAGGTGTTTCAAAAATAAACGTAAAATGTTTGGGGTTGAATTTTGCAGCTCGACAGAACAAAGAGTTCTTTTGAAGATATTATGGATAATACCTTTGCTAGATACATAGAAATTTCTTGCAACATCGTCACAAATGACGTCATATCTTGGTAAACAATGACGTAATAAGTGTATTCTATGCACGTCACAATCAAACTAGTACACACAGCATGTATTTCAGTAATAGTAAGGATCCTCCCTTCTCAGTTGCCTACGCAATTGGAACACTCCTTAGTACTCAGGTACCTACGTATCTGGTGTGTACTCTCACTTTACCAGATTTCTGTCCGATCTCGGTTGGCTATGCAATTGGTGTCATCCTGCAAACTCAGTTGGCTATGAAATTGGTATGTATTTAACCCGTACTAAAAACCAGGCCCTTACTCAGTTGCCTACGCAATCAGTATAAACTCCTGGCACCCAGGTTGGCTACTCAACCGGTGCTATCCTTCATTCTTGATCCCATACCGATCACCCAAAGTAGAAGAAGAAGTCTGTAGAAGTCATCCTTCTATCTTAAACTCTGTAACTAGTTTCCTACGGACGGTAATTTTGTTACCGTTACTATTTTTATAATAAGAAGGTTGAGGGCTAAAATCCACTCCCGTGTATCAAATTTCTCTACCATAGTAACCAAAGGAACATTACGATACAAATAACAATACAACTGAACTTATCTAGCTTCTTTAGGAACTATAATAGAATATTAGGTTGACCATCTCCTTTCAGGTGATTATTAATCAAGAGTATTCACCTGTGCTGCAAAAGGAATGACCGCTACTGACCAATGGTTATGGTTAATATCAAAATATCTTCCTCTTACGCACTTGTCTAAAATTAGTCATTGAATATAAATTATTCTGTACTCTCCCACAACATTTCCGTGTACTTAAGAAACCCTCAAGTAAAAACAGTTATAATGCTGCGGCGATAGCAGTTACACTGCCTTAATAAAATTGTTCTTCGCTTATGTCACGTTTGGTGGCGCGTCAAGACGTATTTGTAAAATACAGTCAAGTTTCATTCAAGATATTTCTGGATTGTAACATTACTTTATGTCTTACGTTCAGTGAATAGTAAATTTTAGACACTATATGCTGTTACTTTCACTACTGTCAGAAAAGAGTACTTTTTGATTACGTTAATAAGCAATTTACCCGTTCAATATTAATACACAAAACTGCGCAAAGTCATCGGATACCTACCTAATAACGTGTGGACCCCTAGAGTGCGGCGCAATGCAGCAATTCGACGTGGCAGGGACGCGACAAGTTGTTGGTAGTCCGCTGCAAGGATGCGCAGCCATGCAGTGACGATTGCTGTCCACTATTCGGTTATTGTTGCAGATGGAGAATCCTGGGCACGAATAGCCCCTTCCATGATATCCCATATGTGCTTAATAGGGTTCGTGTCCGGCGATCTAGGGGGAAATAATGCGTTGGAAGTTGCCATAACAAGTGGCGCATTCTCATCCTCAAAATTCCATTTGTTGGCAGAGTACATGCAGTCCATAAAGGGCTTGAGATAATCTCCAAGCAGATGAACATAGAACTAACCGTCAATGTCAAATTCCAACCGACCAGAGGACCCAAAATATGCCAGATATACACGCCCTAGACTATGACGGAGCGATCACCAGTTTGCATAGAGTCTTGATGACAATTTGGATCCATACACTGATTCGTGTCTGAGACACACATCCGGAAACTACCATCCGCGCTTACCAATTGGAAACGTAACTCATCTGACCACGCTATACGTTGCCAGTCCTCTAAGGTCCAATCCACATGTTAACGAGCTCATGTGAGTCGCACCGCTGATGAGTAGCGATTAGTACCGACACACGTTTCGGTCCTCGGCTGCCATACCTCATGGACACCAAATTGCACTGCACTGACCTCTGAGAAACGTTCCTTGTACAGTCACGAACTAAAGTAAATGGAGGTTGGAATTATAGGAAATAGTAGCATTTTCCTCCAGGAGAATTGTTGCATTGTACGCCTCATAGTTAGACAACCAACATGACACTACAAATATTTGAGAAAACATAGCTTGCCAGAATATCCCTCCATTTGGAGCAAGAAAGAAGTGACTTGTTCAGCATCATGTAAAGAACCACGAGAGAGTTAGACAGAAATCCCATTCTTATTTTGTTCAAACACACAGACACACACACAGAGAGAGAGAGAGATAGAGGGAGAGGGAGAGCATGGAAGAAGACGGGGAAAGAGCGAAAGAACGGCGAAGAGAAAACAAGGAAAGAGGGTGAGAAAAATGGTGCAAGACATGGAAATAAATGACATTTACAATCATACAGTCTGCATCGCTCTCTTCCTGGCCCCTCTAGCTCTTCTTGTAGTTTTCTCATTGTGCAGGATAAATCTCTGTCAGTACCTACCAGGAATAGAATTTACTGCGCTTAATTCCTAGAAGAAAATATTTGGAATGTTGCTCGTGGAATCGATCCAGAGATCTTACGAAGGACAGTTTCACACGCTGACTATGTAGCTACACAGACCATAACAAATGTGTTGTTAAATCAGCCATTATACTCGCTACCCTCAGCGGGTTATTTATATATATTCTAGATTTCAGATATTTTTTTTCAAGAAAGTAAATCCCACTTGCTGGCGACGCGCTTATTCGCCAATCCCAACAGGTGAGAATAAATAGAAAATTTATTAGAAATTATGTGTTCAGGGTTCTTTTGGAAGAAGTGGGTGATGTAAACGGTTGGTGCTAAATACAGCGCCGAGAGCGACAGCTGCCAGCTGCTTGGTGTGGCGTATTGGTAGAACGCTGGTTCACGAAGTAAGTAGCTCATGTTCGATCCTCGAAGGCCGGGCGAGATTTTTTCTCCTTATTTTCTTAAAAAAATATACATTGAAAAGTTTTAATTTATTATTAGTAAATTACTTTCTTGCATTTTGCAGATTGTTTTGAACAGTGCATTTTTGTAAAAAAATAAAAGGTGGGAATGTTTCTTCTTCATGTTTAAAAAAATTGTTTTGCTAAGTTCATATCTATCATGCATAATTACTTTCTTCCATTTGTCGTAGATTATATAAAATTAGTGACTGTGGGTTAGGGTAGGTTAGGTAAGGTCGGGCTTGGTTATGTATCTTTACATTTTCGCTCCTTTCATTCAAAATGCATTTCTAACTCTTTGTGCGAACCTGGCTTTATCTAACCTCCACTAACCTATGGTAACTAAAAATGCAACTCGGGGGGGAAGGGCGCAGACTCCGGTGAGCGGTGGGCATACGTAAAAGTGCTACATTGCGTATGCCTACTGCTAGCCGGAGGCTGGGCCCCCCGAAGGCTGACGCCACCCTGCTACCTTGCACACCACGCGGGACAGACCTGATTTATATATATATCCTTGCTTTCAGTAGCTTTTATTTGTATGCCAAAATAATTATGAATAATAAATGTGAACATATAAAAACAAAGTTTGAAAGAACAAGAAGAAAAATGTTGCCCCTGCCGGGATTCGAACCCGGGTTTGTTATGTAGTAAGCCAACGACTTATCGCTGCTCCAAGTTAATACTTGGCAAATATTCGTTTCGTCGTTCTATTTACAGTGGATGGGGTCGGAGCTTGTTACTATGACGTCGCAGGCACGATGACTTTTAACCTTATTACTATTTTCATCCTCAACTTTTGAATGCGGGGCGTAAACACTTGTATGATCCCTTGTTGGTTAGTGAACCATTGGTATCCCTCGGGCATGAATATGTGTTTGTTATTTTAACTGAATCCTAAGAATATTAGTCGATACAGGTTCGACGGGTATATCAAATGGAACAAGTAAAGCCCGCTTAGGGTACAACAGTGTTTCAAAAAATTTCTAGAGCCTTGGTTAGAGATCGGAAAGCCCTGGGATCGATTCCAGCCTTCGACTCTTCTAGCTGAGGTTTTCCAAAATTTTCCTCATCCATACCAGGCAAACGCTGTAATGGTACCTATAAATAGGTCCTGGCAGTCTATCTTTCAACACGCTCACCCAATCCTATCCCGGCTTGGTCCTCATATGCCTAAAGGCCTTAAAATAATTTGAAACAAATCCTTCCAGGATCCTTTTAACCCACCCTTTCCAGGGCATTTTTGATTATTTGTGTTATGCGTAAACAACAAAAATCAATTCACACATTCGCAGAAATCATACACTGTAGATGTGAATATACGATTATACTATACAGGGTGTCAAGAATACTAAGATGACTCCGCTCAATCTTCTTTGTCCGTTCTCGGTGGTAGAGCGTTGGCGGGAAGTCGTGGGTTCGATCCCAGCGGCACCATCTTGACTGAGAGTTTTTCAGAGTTTCCCTCAGTCACCCCAGGCAAATGTTAGGATTGTACCTTCAACATAGACTCTGGCCGACACCTTCCCTAATCCTTTCTCCTTCCCTATCCCGGCCTGAGCCTTAGATGCCTAAAGGCCATATATAACTCTAAAATTCATTGTGGTTAATTCATTCCAACGTTAATTACAGGACATATAGATTAAATCTAATTTGAATATATCGTGGTAGAAGAAACTCACAAATAGAAGCAGAAATGTTTTTTGAAACATTTATTATTTTAAAACTTTATTATTTGAAACATAACTTAAAATAAAATTTAAAAAGTAGACAATTGTGTTTGCCACTTTTCTTTTTTTTTAATTGAAGTGATCAGGATTCGAACTCGCGACCTTATGCACGAGAGGCAGACGCGATATCCATCAGAACACCGAGACTTGTTTATTCTGATTATGAAAACACAGTATTCATTGTAAACTATCGATCTTGTGCCGATCTGCGATCTCAAAACAAAACAAATATGATATTTTCCATGTCAAAGCATTGCTGTTATAAACTTAAGATAAAGAAAATAAGGGGAGCAAATAAATACGTTTTAATTCAAAAACTAAAATCGTGTAATAGTTTCATCAACTAACTAACTTCTTGGCTTAATCGGACACGCTAAATTACATAAACAACAGCAATCTGTAACGAACCAGCTATCTCGTTCCTCATTGGATCCTGCCAGCCGATCAAATACCGTCTACACAAAGTGTGTCTTTAAGTACCAACGTTCACTGATTCGTTCCCACCCCCAGTTCCAGTACATCTATGCATATCTCGTAGATGTAGTAGGAACAGGGGGTGTATATGAATCAGTGAGGGTATGTTATTTGCGGGTAATTGTATGGAGATACTTTCATGGCAATGATAACAAATTTGTTTAACTATAACATTTATTTACAAAACAAATGGTTTAATTTTTCACTAACGTGAAAGAAACTAGGCTTGTTGTTGAACATTACTTAACTATGACGGAGCTCTAACTCTATGAAATACATCTACTTTAGCTTGAATACCTAGCTTCTAACTTAGGCAATGACTATCCTGAATCGCGAAACCGAGTCTTCTCCGAAAGTCCAAAAGTATGACATAATTACAACAGTGTCATGAGACAGAGGACTGGGGAGAGTTAGTATCCGTCGAACACAGGAAGTTTAAATCAGAAGACAATTGCGGATTTCTTGAAAATTATGAATGAAGATGTACACTTACCAGAGTTCCGAAATGGCAAGCGTCAGGAATAAGATCAAGGCTTCGGAGGTGATACCGACATCAACTGACTATAGGACTCGGATTCCGCTCGAGTCAATTTGATACTTCACACTGACGAGTGCGAGCTGATAAATATGGCTTCAAGTTTTTAAAGTAATACTTTCTGGAATTTCTATTAGCCAGGTGGTTGGCAATCCTGGTGCCATGTATGGATTCATATCAAATGGATTTAAGATTTTCTGGTATAAATAGCTGTTTTGTGTTGCGTTTGTTGTTGCTTTTCGGGGCCGTCCTGTGTAAAATATTGTCTACCAGTTTACAGTATTTGCTGTCACTCAAAATCTTTCCGTCGGTTTCCTGATTGGGATTTTCCAGTGTTTCTATAATTTTCCAAAAATGGGGTCTTGTCGTTGGGCAGATCTAATATTTAAATCTTCGAACAGAACACCTATAAACTGAGGTTGGTTGTAGTTTTCATTTTCTTCTTGTAGATTCTCAGTAATCTTGTTCCATGTGTCTATCTGTGTATCAGCGTCATTTCTTAATTGTTCTTTTTTATCTTCATTTGTTATGGTAGCTACTTTACGTGGAATATCCAATAAACTATCAGTTTTCATGTCTTGTTGGCCATCTTGGTTCATTTCAAGTGTGAAAACATCGATCTAATTTAAATGAGTCTGGCAGTGGCGTAGCGTGAAACCGAATTCCCTAGAAAGGTATATGCTCTCGCAAGATTTTCATATGGATCCTTGGCAGTCTTTGATTTATTGAAGGCTATATCATCAGTGTATAACTCGAAATGGATTCCTAAAAGAAAGTAGCGAAAAGCTTTACAGGTGTAGACGACTGAGAGAATCTCGCGTTCGTAGGTGTCACGTTTCTTCTCAGAATCTGTGCAGCGCCGAGAACAGAATTCTAATGCCCTCCGTTGCTTGGTGGTGGGATCTTGTTGAAAGACACCCCGCTAACGCTTTGAGAAGCGTCGCAGTGTACTCTAGTTGCTGCTTTTGGATAATATTGGGCCATTCCCAAAGAGTTTATTAATGCTTTCTTTAAAGCCAAAAAAATCTTGCTGAGATGGCAACCATGTGTAGCGATTTCCCTTTTGCGTTAACTCTAATAGCGGGAAACTAAGGCTGCAAAATTCTGAGATCTGGCTTCTGGGAAAGTTGCGTAGACCTAAATATTTGAGGAGTGACTTCACCTCTTTAGGTGGCATAAAGTTGTCAATAGCTGATCGAATCTTCTTGGAGATGGCGATTCCTTCTTGATTAACATCGAAACCAAAAATAGTTAACTGTGAGAATATAAATTGATTGCACTTTAGGCACCGATAATCTAGTACCAAGTTCTCGAAATTACAGAAACAGTTGTTTAAGTGTTTGTAACACTTTGAGGAAGTCGTCTCCACTTAGTAATAACTCATCCGCATAATAGATAAGAAATTCTGTTTTTAGGTCTTTCTTAAGCTAAGCGATCATAAAATAACTCGAGGAAAATAAACACATGAGATTTCGAGTTAAAATAAAGGAACCAATATCTCAAATATTTAAACCAAGGTACTTCTGCGATTTCTCATCAACTTCCTCAAAATAGTTGCATTATTAATGTCCAAATTCACCATGTATCTGCATTTTCTTAATTTATACAGTACTGACCTCATACTAATAATGAATATTTGCTGGTTGATGTATATGGAGGTTTAACGTACGCAGGTAAGCACAAATCCTAAATAAGACTGATGGTGTCTTAACGATTACAACCCTAGATGTTTAATCAGTGATGCCAGGTCGGCACAAGTCTTCAATCTGGGACTTCATAACTGGCAGTATATTAAATGGTACTTCCTTAGAAGTGTGTGCAAACGGTTTTATATACTTGTCCAATTGTAGTGTCTGTTTATATCCACAGACTGTTCCAATGTCGAGCGAACTGTAGAACCAGATTTCGCGTAAGTCATATAGCAGTGTTTCCACCTTTCATCTTTGCTCAGGAATTAGCTCATCTGAGATTTGAAACTTGGAGATATCAAATAACTTGACCGTTTCCTGGCGTTTCTGTAACTCTTCGTCGGCTAGCTGTGATCCTTGAAAAGTTGTATTTGACGAATTTTCTTCTTTTAATTTTGAAACCGGAACATTTTGTGTTTCAAATTGTGTATACATTCTTCAATCACTGTTTTTCTATCTAAAGCTTTGCTTTCATTGTTCAAATTAGACATATAGGCATGTGGCTTGTTGCCTGATGCCACTTGAGTAAGTATTCTAATACTGAATTTGTCCAGTAGTTTGTTATTAGGTTCAAAAAATATGTCAGTGTTAGTAGTGTCTACTTTTGCTCCTATTTATATAGATACTAACGAAAGAGGTTGTAATCCATAAACATAGTGGGATAGTATAAACTATCTTTGTTCTGGTTATGTATAAACACGTTAAATATCTCACTTAGTGTGTTGCATTTGTTATGTGTAAATTTCACTAGTTGCGATTTGGACACAAATTAAATGTATTACTTGCAAAGGATATCCTTGCATTGTAGTATCTCAGCAGGTCTATCCCTATTATTGGACAACCAAATTTCTGTTGAACAATGTGGAAGGGGTGTGAAAAAGTTACTCCACCGATGGTAACATCAAAATCACACCTTTATCTAAATTTAAAACTTTGTTAGAAATACCACTAATTTATGTCTATTTTAATTATTTTTGCATTTTTCGAATGCGCAATGATACTCAGAGTGCTTCCGGTGTCGATTATTAATTGCTGTTCACTGCCGTTAAGCTTAGTTTTTATAGTCGTGATCCGATGCGAATTTGATAATTTGGTAGTAACAAATGTGTAATTTGCTATTTTTGGCTATTTGCAATACGTTGTGTATTTAGTATTTTGTTGTTAGACTCAGATGACGTGTGAGCCTTTATTTAGTTTAAATTATGTTCGTTTCCAGAGTTTTCATCTTCGGCCATACAAATGTTCTGGGGTCCCATGAAGACTGACCTCTGTTAGCGTTTCGTCCGAAGTTTCGGCGGTTCGATCGTGAATTGCGCACCCTAGAACGTGCGCCTCGCATTCTGACTACGTGACTGGTAGTCGTCGTGATATTGGTTATATTGACTGTTATAAAAATGGTCCAGATGATTTGTGTAGTTTAGACGAGAAGGGTTTCGGTGACCTGGACTGTAACGATATTGTGTTCTACCTCTCCTATAGTTATTGTTTGAGTACATGTTATTTGTTTTAGCCGCCAATTGTTCTAGTCTGAATTACTGAAATTGTAACGTAAGATTTGTTAATTTATCTGTCAAGGTGGATAAATCACAATCTATATTCATCTTGCGATAAGTCTTCCGTTGTCGATCATTCGAGCTATGAGTGAAGGTGGTTCCAAAAATGTATCCAGATGGCAACGTTTGCTATACGGTTTCTCTGAGGCGACCTTCGATGCCTACAGGAGCTAGTGCTATCTGTTGAGAGTAGTTTGTATCACTACGTCAGGTGCTGGAAGCATTCTGTAACTGCAAAGGATTTTGTTGCTTCAAATTATTTGGTAAATCACGTGAGGTTGCTTGTTGATATAAGCCGTGAGTCTGTGTTACTGTTTGAAAAAGAGAAGGGGCGCTGATACCCTTTAATTGGATTGGTCCAGTACATGTCCGGGGGTTCTTGCATCTGCGGCAGCCCTGTATTTGCTTGTAAAGTCTGGCCTGTCTGAATTTGATTTGTTGGGAGCTGAAAATATGTGGCGGCTAACTTGGCCTGGCTTAGCTGTAATTCTAGTAGTTTTTTTTTGTAATAGGAAATCACTATTCAAGACCGAGTGGAGTTTCATTTCTAGCTCTGCGATTGTCTTGAATTTCTTTAACGAGACTTGAACTAGGACTGGTTTTCGTAGTGCAACAATAATGTGGTATATCTTTTTCTGCATAGACATTTCGGGACAAATTTGTTCCATCAATTTCACCTTAGAAATTAAATAGAGAGTGATGTTCTCATCATGTTAAATTTTCGAATTTGAAAGTGTTTCGACTTGCTTGAAGTGATTACAATGGCTGAGTTCGTTAATCTATCTTTCAGTCAAATCTTTGAAGAGAGATCGTCGTAACCTGCTTCTTTGTGGATACTGCGGTTAAAATAGCACTGAGACGAAGTTTACGTTCTGTTTCTGGTCATTCATTGAGTTGAGTAATGAGTTCAAATATTGATAAAAAATCATTGAAAGCTTGACCAGTTTTATAAGTTGAGGGATTGTATATCTGTCTAATGCGCGTAGCAGTTGGCGCTGGGGAAACGCGAGGCGATTGGTATGAAGTTCCTTGAGGCGACGCCTGGGGAAAATTTTCGGGTGTTTTATCCCCAGTCTGACGTTCGCTTCTAGTACTAGCCATTTTTGCGTTCTAATAACTAAATACTAAAATACGATTACGGCAATGCTTGCAAACATCGTAATATGCTGCTCTAAGCAGTACTATAAATAGAAATGTTTATATCTTACTAACTTATAATACTAGCACACTATATATACTACACCTTTTTGCCTTACAGGCTATGGATCTCAAACTGAAATGTGTTTAACAATCACTTCCTCTAACCTAATAAATAAAGAAATAAGCAGAAGAGAGGAGAGAAGAAAAATGAAAGAAGTCTGGATAGTAGTGTCAGTGAGTTGGTTGCTATGCCTTATGGATCAAAAAGGAAATAAAGAAATCAACTTTGTCTGAATACTTGTACTTGATGACACTGCATAAACGGCTGAACGTAATAATGCATGTATATCATCTTGCTTGAAACTCCTATGTAGAGCAATAGTAATAGTTTCTATATAGATTGATTTGTTTTTTGTTTTCAAAGAAAAGCTTCTAAAGTGCATATTGCTATTTAAAACAAATCCAGTACTTAGCTGTTCTTTTAACTGGCAGAAAAAAGAAAGAAAAGAAAAATTCAGAGGTTTGCCATATTCTATAGCGTTATTTTGAAAATGTGGTCCAGTTGTCCACAATATTAAATTAGTGGTTTGTTGAAACATGGTTACAATAAAGAAAAACTTGTTAAAACCAATGCATTTTGCTACGTAATGTCGATGGTGGTCTTAGAAAAATAAAAATAAAAAAGAAACTTGTTAAAGCCTAAGCATTCCACCACGTAAAGTCGGTGGTGGTTTTTAGACAAAATAAAGTAAAGCCCAGCTATACAAAACGTAAGGCTTCTGTAGCCTTAGGTCTTTATACTGGAATCGAAGGATGTAGCGATGTGAAGAAATGAAAAAAAGAGGTTTTCAGAAACATGGTTTAAGTTTCATTTCAGGAAAGAAGTTACACTCAGTAGCGCTTTTGACTCACCAGGCGGCATCGTTGAAGTCTCGATGGTTGCATACCCTGATCAGCCTGTTCACTGATATAACGTCTGCTATAAGTACTGTAAACATCGAATTCGTGTCTTGGAACGAGAGGACGTGAATGAATGATGTCCCACGGTACTTCACTATTTTGTCAGTTCTGTTTTTTTTTTTTTTTTTTGGAAAGAGAGGCGTTTAGAACTACATGGGTCAGCAGATTTCCAGGGGAACATGATGACCCATGTAGTTTGAGCGCCTTGTTTTCAACGAAACAGCCCCGAAGAATCTTTTGCGCTATTAATATATTTACTGTTGTTACATTGCATGCAAAAATTATATAACAGGCGCTACGCATATTATGCATATCTTGCTGGTTCCGTGTAATATTGGCTATGTATGCTTTTATGTAACAGCGTTAGTGTGTGATAATCACGCAGTGGAAAATTGTTTCTTTGGATGTACATACGTGTGTGTATATGTGTCCTTATGAATAAATAGTTCTGGTACCAGGTTCGAAGCCTAGAAGGACTTACAATACGTGTAATTTCACTTTTCCAAAGTCTTTCAGTGATTCCAATCTCTGCGTGCATGTCCATTCGGAATTTCACATTTCCACCGCAACAAGAAGTACATTTTCGTTACTCAGAGGTATTTAGATACTTCATACTGTAGTGCTAATTTTAAAATTTTAGCTGTAGTTACAAACCGCTCACCACTGTTGAAGCCGAATTCGAACTCTCTATTTGAATATTCGATACTCGGTACAGGACATGATGTTTGCAATTTTTCATTTAATAGAAATTTGAACTGTCCACGAAACGTCATGCCGATTATCACTTCAAACAAGAACTAGAAATGTCTTAGAAATTGCTGGAAGGACATAAAGACATTTTATGGACATTGTACATACATGCATACGTATATAATAAACCGATTTTTACCTAGATGAGTCCCTCGATAAGATTCCACCAAGACAAAATTATCACATGCGACTAAGTAAAACCCAAAGTATGAGGTAGATCTAGGCAGAAGGACATAGAGTTCATAATTTACAGCAATTAAGATCCAATACCTGGAATTGTGTGCATCCGTTGCTAGGCATAATCAATACATCTATTATGAAATATAGAGACTCTGAATTCTGCAACTATATTTGATAGTTCGTTAGGTAATGGGTCTAAATCAATAAATAAAGTTCTTAAAATATCATTTTCTTCAGAATACTTCTTGGAACAATGAGATTGGAGTTAATTTAAAATTAGCGAACAAAACAGAGTCTATTACTATATGAGATACTAAATTGCGTTTAATTGAGGATTCAATCCATCTAGGCTTAAAATAGACAGATTTCAGGCTAGATCGTTTGAAATGTTTGTAGATAAAAATAAACAATAATTTCATAATTCCACTTGAGAGGTATGGTAGAAAGAGGATTTTCTAGCAGAGTTTGAGACTAATATTTAGAATAAGAATACATTTTTGCCAAATATTACAGAAAGTAGCGAACAATGCTGCTCTCGTTTCGCCACGAGATGAGCTCGCTCAGTTTCTACGGGCCTTGTCACGGGTTCATGTCGATGTGTGCGTCGATTGAATAGAGTGGAATAAATTTACGAAAATCTATCTTTCTCGTTATGTGTTGTTCATCATCTCGATTAAAATGTAAACAAAATTCAATCAATCTGCACTGCCTTGCCACCTAGAGGAAATCTCGGAAACTTGCATTAGATATTGTATAATACTCTAGTCGCTATTTAAAATGCCGCACTAAGAATAAGAGGCGATAGCAGCCGTCAAATTTGCCGGATATATACAGTAAGAAACAACTAGAAAATTATTATACTTACGCGCTCTTTGAGATGCGTGACAAGATGGCGACAGCGTAACAGAACTGTCGAAGGTCAATAGCATGCGAGCTCACCATTGGCGTTCAGATGGGCTGCAACACGGTAAGGCATAGAGAGGATTAGCTCTTTTATGTCCTGCTGGAGTATGGCTAGCCACGCATTTTCGACACGATACCACAGCTCACCAATTGTAATTGAGGGAGATCGCTGGGCGTGAGAGGCGTTCTTTATTCATGGACTAGATGTGCTCCATCGTCAAGAGATCAGGTGAACGCGAAGGCGAAGGAAGCAGGGAAACATTCTGCCCACCCAGTTAGGCGACCAGAATCGTGTTCAACTCATTGTCGATGTACGGCTGGCTCGTCGCTTGTCCGTTAATGTGTAGGATACATTAAAATCAATGATATCTCACAGTATAACGCTTGGTACCGGACCGACGTGGTGATGTAAAACGCAGGCGTCGCTCAGCCTAGTGCCACGGTACCTCATACCAAAGCGGCCATCATGATGCTGCAGACAGAAGCTGTATTCGTCTCACAAGAGGATATCCTACGATTCGTCACCCTATGCATTACTCCGATGTCTTCTTTTTGGTGTTGCGTTTCTAATGGCGAGCATTATATTTCCGTACAGTAACATTAACATTACAGAAAGAGCGATTATACTTATAGCATATACTCGCTATTATTCGTATTCATTGGGACCTAGACTACCTCGGATACGAGAAACTCAGATAACAGGGAGATCTGGGATATGCATCTTTGCTAGAAAACTTAAGTTTGGCAGAGGAGTCATTCCACAGCAAGCCATAAAGTAATAAACAAACTTTCAGATCGATCGTCTTTCATTTCAATGAAAGTTTACATTCCCAAAACAATATAAGAAACCTTAATTTATTTTATTATAATTGCTCTTCTTTGTGTTTTGCCATCATAAAGTTTCCCACAACATGAAAAATCTTCCTTAATTTAAAATTTGATTTTCAAAATGGGCAAAGATATTTATTATTTATTGTAACTAACTTGTTTCTCACCTGCAGGAAGAGTAATGATTTCATGAAAAATAAGAGAAAATGGTATTTAAAACCAGAAAGATCTATGCAAATTAAAATTTTATAGTTGCTAGAGTACAAAAGCTATATAGATATCGGATGCGAATCTTTTTTAATATACTTAAGATTCGTCTCCTTCGATGATTGCAGATACTATAAAGAGAATCATAGTTTTATAAATTATAATTCGACCCTTACCCTCACAGTAGTCGACTTTGGTTTCATATGGCTTCTCTGTACTCAAGAGTAATAGATTTGATCCTGTTTCAGTTTAAAATAAGCTTGGCTCTTGTACAGGTGTATTTCTCTCTACATTTCGTGTTTGATTTTCCATTTTTTGTCCCATTAGGTATATTATGTAACCACATCATATTACCGTGGATTAAAATACACTAAGCTAGAAAAGCTTAGGTGCGTTTGATTTCAGAAATTTGACACATTATTGCTGCTTTAGACAGAGCATAATGTACTTGCCAATGGCACAGGAATAAAATGCAACGACTTTAGGTTTTGCCTAAGGTGCTTGGATTGTGTCAATGTCAAGGCGGATTACATCTTGGGTAATGGACGAATCTACCACTTAAGGTGATTCTATTATTAGGTACAGATTTGTTTAAAAAAACACCAGAAGGGATAACAACAGCTATAGAAGATGTTTAACGCCCATTATCCGACGAAGTTTCTCCGAAAGTAACAAGGAAGCAATTGAAGAACACAGTGAAAAATGCAGTGATGTTCAAGAAAGGCTATTTCTCGTAATACACATTTTAGAGCATAACTCTACTATTTACTCTCATGTATTTAATATTCAGCAAACTCCAGTAACTTGTGCATTAGTCTTGCTTTTGAACTGAAACTTTTAGGGTGGCAATCTGTCTTTGCGTAGTACTTGTTGGAAGTGCAAATTCATCTCTTTAAATCGACAACAATTTCGTTTGCTCTACTGATAAATATAATGTACTTACAAGTCCAATTTAAAAAAAAAAGAAATTTCCTATTTTCATATCACAGTTACATTCATGATTTTCTCTCAACTACTTTAACCCATGATAAATAATATTGACTTCTTGTGATCTTAAGGGAGATGTGGGGGATCAAGTTTTCCTACCGCTCATATAAATTGAAATTTCTCATTGTTCTTCTAGATTTCACCGCGAGAATGCTAGAACGTTACCTTAATTAAGGTTCTGATTTGTTTTCCCTCTAATTTCCTGAGAAGGCATTCGCCAAAGGATAATATTACGACTTGTGCGTGATTATACCGAAGCTACTAATAATGTCCAAAAACATAAATTTACAACAAATAAATGAAACATCATTATCTTCAATTTTCTCATTTAATGAATATGATAGCATGAACAACAGACAATTTTGAGGTAATTTATTTTTCCTGCATTTACTTACTACCGTAAATACCACAAGGTTGGGACGTGCTTACTATGTGGTGGTGTAAGACTTCAATTGCAAGAAGTGTACTATTTCTAACTTTCATTATCCAAGATTTGACTGTTAGCGTTTTATGAGACATCTTGATGATTGAATGCATCATTGAACACTTCTCAACATACAGATTCTAAAAGTGAAAATCGCATTTTGTAATTATAGAATTTATTAGGTTAAACCGTATACATTAACGTACAAATACCTCGCCAGTAATAATTTTATTTAAGGACATTTTATCTTATCATTATATGCGTACTACTGTGTGTATTAATGTATACCATCAATATGTAAAACAACAACATACAAAATCTGTCTGATAGGTATCCAACGTAATTTTTGCTCAGAAAAGTAGTGAACGTTGGATGTTAACACTGATACAGTGTTAGAGGTATCCTTCATGCGCACGTCTGCTAAGTAGAGTGATCTTTCCTTGCTTCAGCATCCGTTAGGCAGCTGGTGTACTGTGTTTGGTTCTTTTGCATCGCAGTTCGATCCTGGGAAAGTGATAATATATGTGGAACAATGGTTACTGCATGGAGTTTTACCAGAAACCTGGAGATAGTAAATCAGAAACAATACGCAAAACTCAATAAGCTTCTGGTGACGATTCTATGGTGAATAAATAAATAACACAGTGTCAGAATCGGTTCAAAATTCTCCGCATTTCAGCAGAGAGTGGCATTGTACACCTCGTATACGTTCCAGTAAGACGAACAGTTACAAAGGAGTACTATCCGACATTCTCGTTTTGCTTACGTGTTGCAGGTCATAGCAACAGACCACACCTGTGTGTTTCTCAAATCTAGCACCAGGTACATGCATGCCTCGCACTTTATCCAAACTTGGCTACAAAGAACGGCATTCCTGTCGTTAGCCAAACTCCATATTTCTCAGACATTGTTAAACTGTGAATTCTGGCTTTTCTCAAAATTCAAATCGACACTCAAAAGTACCCGCTTCGACATCTGAAAAGACACAATGCAGAAGGCGACGGTGTTGACAGCAGTTACAAAATAGGCTTTCAAGCCACGTTTCTATCAAGTGTAAGGAAGTTCAAGGGTCCTATTTTGAAGGTAATGAGTAGAGAGCCAATTTTAAGGTGTAGCACGTTTCAAAAAAGTGTAGCTGTTTTACAAACATAGTTCAAGATATGGATTTCAGGACATGAAATGAAGCGAAAGATAGATTTTGTTGCACCTTTTTCGAGAGATTAACACCTTTTTCCCCCTTCTTAGCTCTTTCATCCCTCAGCACCTTTATCCCGCCTTGTCTCTCACTTTTTAAATGGGCGAAAATATAAATAATTTTCACTCTCTTTGACGAGCTACATAAAATGCCATAGCTTGTAACAAGAGATATAAAATGACATTATTCAGTCGCAATCTTAGGCGATATATTCCAAGATTTAAAATTACAACAATAAAAGGTGAAAGCAAATTTAGCAGCAAACTTCAGTATTAAAAAGAATGTTCTTCCCTCCACGCCAATAATGTTTTTGCTTGTACCTGTACAACACAGTCTGGTAATCTCCTTTCATCTCGCAAAACCTTTGTAAGAGAACGCAAACTTTAGCTCTCTTCGCCAGAACAATGTTTGTATATGCATTTTTTGCGTATTTTACAAAGAAAGAGAAGAGAGCTTTTCATTCTTACCTTGGGGTTGGTACTCTGCTGTTGAACTGTCAGTGTTAAAAGAGTTTGTTCAATGCAGTAATA
>JAGDQP010035988.1:0-19278 GCA_022664845.1 Lepisma saccharinum | reverse complement strand
CAGAGCTACCTAGCGGGATGGCTTCAAAATCACGTGCTCTGAACAAAAATCCATTAGTTTATGCGCAGCCAGAAATGGGGGAAGCGTGCTAAGTCTATCTATTATGAGGTCTATGCTAGTACATTTTAAAATGGATCCTTTGCACACCTCAAATAAACCAAATCATCACTTTCTATAAACCTCGTCGTTTCCTATTACTATTTGTCACTTTTCCCTCTATATATTGAAGAAGTTCTACGCAAGAATAACTGAACCAGAGTTTGAACACGACACATTTTGTACAAGAAGTGTTAACAACGAAATCCTTAAAAAAAACTGAAGAGTGCAAGTATTCAAAACAGAAATTGGATCCTGTTCCGGACAACACTGAAACGAGGTATTCGTATCTGGGAACCGAAGTTTCGAATCAATTCGGATTTTAAAACCGAAGTTCCGGATCCTGGAACCGAAGTTCTGAATTTGGATCTTGAAACTGGGTACCCAAATCCAGATCCAAGAATTGAGCACGGTATACGGATCCTTTAGGAACCGATTCTCCGTTCTTTTAGAATCCGGTTCCTCGAACCTTTAGTTCAAAACTCTTTGTACACACTACTTATACTCCTTGAACACAAAACGTAAGAATTTCCAAAACAAAAAACACAAAAAAAGTGTGAAATAAAGATTTGTTTATTTTACTATATGCATTAAGAAAATGACAGAAAAAAAATAAAAGTAAATTCCACAGAAATAACTGTGACCATAGACTGAATAACAACATAGACATATACCACCTATTTATTTTCGTCTGCACTAAAATTAATTTATTTTTGCTGAAGAGCACGTGATTTTGAACCCTGCTGTTAGGTGGCTCTGGGGAGGCAACTAATGAAAAGAACCACTGACTGAAAGTAGTCGCTAGAGGCATCTAACGGCAGGTTTCAAAATCACGTGCTCCTTAGCGCAGACGAAAATAGGTACGCGGTGTACGTCTATCACTCTATCTTATTATTTAGTCTATTCTGTGACTAAAGAGATCTGGCAACACTGCCGACACTTCACTATACATGTAAACAAATAAATAGGTGGAGCCAGGGTGTTCTCATAATAAAGCTGTTTGAGAATAGTTCCTGAGAAAGTGATTCATGCTTTCCTAACAGAATACTATTTATAGGGGAAAGTTCGGGGAAGGGGGGAATTTCCTGGTGCATCTTGTGATTTCGCTGATAGTCTGACATTTCCTCTCTCTCCCTCTCTCTTTGAAGCTGTGACTTTGTCCCGCAAAAATACATCTTCTGCATGCAAACTGATACGCTAAATCGCTTTTAAATTGACGTATCTGACAACTGCTTTAAACTTTATTTCTGGTGTAAACATACGACAGAAGAGCAACTTTTTGCCGTAGTGAATACTCAATTTATTTCGGAGCTGTTGTTTCTTCCCTCCTTATTTCACAACTACATAATATATTTATCAGCCGCCTCTTTCATTCTACATTGTGTCATTAAAAGTTCAATGTTCATTTTAAAAATATCATGGTAATCACAAAGTAAAGAGTTCCTCTGATTCTACATGGAAGAGTCGCTCCTGGATTGGATTTAATCAAAAAGAAAGAGCTTAGGTTGCATCTGAAAACTGTAGTCTGATGCAATGTCGGTATCACAATGCCACTCCCTGTTGGTTATTTTTTTCTCACCATGTTATCAACAGTGAAGTTTATTGACATCTTTTATCAGGACCAATGAACGTGCTTATCTGCAGTAACAAAGTAACCTGGATAAAAGTAAAGTAAGCATTGTTATCGCAACAACTGCTTCGATGACCGAGTGGAAGAGAATGGCGATTCGTATGTTTGAACTAGTTTCACGGAATTTTTTACACGGACTTTTTTTTTTAGTACTAGCTAGTGTACAGCCCTGTGAGCAATAAATCTTCAGTAGCATTATGGAAACAGGGTCTGAAATGCTTTCAACATTTGAATACGGTATCTCTGCCTAATGCTTCCTGGCCCATATACTCAGGGATTCCGCCCCGATTTTCAGTGTGGGGGGTATAAGTAAAAAAATGGAAGGGTGGAAGTAGTTTTGCACGGTTTCTGTCGATTTTTGACCGTAACAATGTTTAAGAATTGCTCTCGAGGATTTTGTGGGTTACATACCCCACAGGGATGGGGAGTAGCGGAATCACTGCACATACCTCCTCAATAATATGAACCTGATTACTTATCTGCACCTTGGCATAGATTTCAACGAAAGAGTTGGTAGGAAAAAGTAGAAAAGTCCAAAAATAAACTTTTAAGGATAATAGCACCTTGTTCTGCGCTCCCGGTGCTAGAACTAGTTCATTCAAAAAGTGGGAAGATACAAGCAGTTGAATCAGGGTATCCGCCAGGATTTTGTTTGTGGGGTGTAAAGTCAAAATTGGGAGGGTGTAACGTGTAAGTGAAGTTTTGTACGGTTTCTCTCGATTTTTCACAGCAAAAATTTTAAAGTTTAGGGGGGTGTTGTCGAGACTTTGGGGGTAAACACACCCCACAGGGGGGTCTAGCGGAATCATTGAGCTGAACAGACGGCAAAGTCTAAAGAAATCATTTGAAGATCATTTCTTTTCCACTATTTAAAAAGGGACGATGACAAGGTGTCACGACGACAAGTTATACCACATTTTGTGGGTCAACTTGTCGTCGTGATACCTTGTCGCCTACGAACCAAAATAAAAGTGGTATAACTTGTCGGGTGCGGTCCCGACAAGTTGTACCTCTTCAGGAATGTGGGTCAACTTGTCGTCGTGATACCTTGTCGCCAGCGAACCAAACTAAAAGTGATACAACTTGACGCCAGTGAGCCAAGCATTGCGGTACAACTTGTCGTCGTGACACCTTGTCGTCGTGATACCTTGTCGTCGTGACACCTAGTCGCGGTCCCTTTAAAAACAGCAATTTTTTTTTTAACTTGACTGGTTTTTGCTACCAACCGTAAAAATGTCAGTGGCGCCATCTTTGTGTGTGAAGATGATGAACAATACGAAAACTGTCACCAAAGAATAGTTAATTCGATGGACTTACGGTAGCTTAGTTTTCAGTCCCGATAGAATAACATGTTTCATGCTTACGTTCATGAATTAGCTAATCACTTTCACTACTCTCCAAAATTCTGGCTGGCCGCTGATAAACCAAGATGGCGGACTCACGTTCGGATTCAATTTTTAATTTTAGCCTATCGTGAAATCCTAACATCCTTGGAAAATTCAATGACGTCATGTGTGGCACTGTTAGTTCTATAAACATTGTATTGGGTCCCATCGAGCTCTACATAAACTATACTGGAGTAACTACTTCGTGTTGAAAGATAGACGCCAGAGCAAATATTTAAACTCGTTTGTCCACTTCCAGTCTAATCCAATGTGAACCAAATTTTCAGTTCTAGCTCAGTTTTATACGCTTGATATCGCTGTGTGGCCCGTTTTTTGATTCAAGTCTTAATTCCTGAATTATTCATGTAAGAGTATACCGCACTCTGCATACAATAGAAAATACTACAAACAATATTTACGTTTTTTGCAAGAATTAGGACATAAATTAAAAAAACGGGCCACACAGCGATATCAAGCGTAGAAAACTGAGTTGGAATCGAAAATTTGGTCCATATTGGTTTAGACTGGAAGTGGACAAACGAGATTAAGTTTCCTCTCCGCTCCCTAGCTTCACATATTCATGAAATTTTCAATGGCTGCAGTCAGTCCAGTATCGTATTAATGGAGGTCGATGATTGGGTCCACATCATAGAGTTAGGAATATAAATAGAGGGAACCTTAGGCTGTTTTGTTGGAGAGGGGAATGAAGCCAAGAGACGGAAGGGACGAGGCATTTTGGCCATCTTGTGTGGCTCCATATTCAGAGACCCTCTTTTCCGAGTATTGCCTCTCTTAGGTGTATTCATCCTCTATCGAAAAAGGCAATCCTTACAGTACTCGGTATAGAGGGACTCTAATGGGGTCACACAAGATGGCTGCCGATGAACTAATTTGGCTTCATGTGACGTCATGTATGTTCTCTCTATTTTCTTCCTAACTCTATGGTCCACATGTACGGTACATTATTTATATTTAAGAAGCTCGATGGATATGCATGAGCCAGTGTTTATCAGGAAACTTTGTGAATGAGTACAAAAAGTGCTCTAAAAATTAACACTGACAATCTGCAATAGGTGCAGAAAAGTTTTCACTTCAGCAAAAACGTGATACCAAAACAGAAACAAACTAACCTAATAATAAATAACTTGATACTATGACGATGCCTGCATGATGAATACATGCATTTGGGTTTCCCTGCCGTGTAGTCTATTTTCTGGACCGCCGTATAACAGACTGAATCACTGTACTGTTCTTCACGATATGAATTCTAAAGAACAAAGCGACCTGGGTGTTCGATTCGAAGTGTTGCCCCAGATTATAGGACTACACGAAAAAGAAAACCAAAAGTTATATCCACTGTCTAGTTCCCACTGTATAGTTCTTTTGAGGAATACACAACGTGTAATATTAAGAAATATCTTTTCCTTGACCTATCCATCAAAGACTCCTTTCACATACAGCTTTATTCGTATTTTACTACTGTACTGACCGGGATAATGAAAGGCTAAAGCCGTAGGCAGACTCCTTGCGCTCCATCCAAGTACAGAACATGTTGATAAAAATGGAGAACTCGACCATTTCTTCAATCTTCGTGGTTAGTAGCTAGAGTACCAACAAAATTCCTTGATTTAAAGAAACTCGTCTCCTTTTCAACACTATTATTTACTGAAAATCCAGAAATCCATAAGAATAAGTGCAAAGCAGAACATGGTCTTAGCACTACACTCTAGCAGCAGCAGAAGAAACTATATATACCAACTCTGCCTGCCTGTTCCGTCTCAAACTTAAATATGTTTGTAGCGTTACAAGGAAAGATACAAAAATATAGACTCAAAACACTTAAAAATTCTACAAAACAATTATCATAAAGTACAAGGTAGCAAGAGCTCCTCTTCCTACTGAAAGACAACCACGTGTATGGCGTGGGAAAAAACTGAAAATAAACCATACATTTCTTTTCTACAATTCACATTTGAAAATACTTTTTTCCAGCAAATAGAAGAATGCTTTATTACCTCATAATACAAATATATCATTTAGTGATTCGGTATTTCAAAACTATGTATTCCACAAACTGTATTTGTTCCAAATTACCTTCATTTTTATGTAGTTTTTTTTTTAAATAATTCGTTTATATTAAAAAGAAAACAATATATATGAAGTCAATGACTTGCCAAGATCATGTACTTCTTATTACATGAATCAGTAGTCATAATAGCCATACAATTGTGTCAAGGATTCTAATATAATGCTCTGTCAAAACACGGAATTCTTTGTACGGAAGTTCTGTTGAAGAAATGTATTATTCTTTACTCAGGCTTTTTACCACTTTCGTTAAGACCTCTAACTCTATCTACTGAACAACAATAATGATCTCATCCACGGGAAAAGAATAGTATCCTTGACCAACTTTTGTTTTTAACGGGAGGAAGAGAAGGGGAGAATGGTAAGGAGTGTAACCTGAGTACGGGTATTATGTGTGGTTAAAGAAAGAGCTGCAGGAATCGGCCAATTAAACGCTTCTTTTCTATTTTACGCTTGTCTTTCACATATATATCACTTGGAAATCGAAACCAGCAGAATACGAGGGAACGTTGATATCTTCAAACTGGCGTACTGTTGATAAACTAGCTAGAACGCTCACTTTCTGTGGTTTTATCAAACTGGTTCCAGGTTCCCTTCATCAGACTGGATAATAATATACACTTAATGTGGGTAAAAGGTAGAAGTGTTCGGAAGTGCAAAGTCAATTCCGGAATAATCAGAGTCTGAATTCCGAACATCCTTAGTACAAGTACATTTGTTTTTTCAACTCAGAAGATGCACTTTATGCGTTATGTTTCTGCGACTTCAACGTTCTTATTACCTGCTGAATGAATTGAAACAGTTTTGTTACATAAAAAAAGTAACTTAACAGATTATTATAACACTAATAATTAATTTATCCCTTTATGATTTTGAAGTTAAAACAATTTTACATTAAAATAAAATAGTCGACACAGCAAAATTTCGTCTAATGTATTAAAATCAGTCTATCAACATACTTTATTTCAATCCCTGAGGTCTACGGTCGCGGGATTCGAATCGGTACTGGTGACGCATATAGGTCCAGCCCACTGCTGGTTATTCTCACTTAAGTTTAACAAGGCTTTCTTCCATTTCACCACCCAAATGCTGGCAGCGCATCTAGACTAAGACCCTGTTGGCTATCTTTCCCAACCTCGAAAGAGTACTCCTTAATTATTATTATTATTATTATTATTATTTTTGTAGAAAAATTGCGCAGCTCTCTTAAATATTAATGAAGGTGTTCAAGTGTTCAACTTCTAGAAACATACTGTTCAACAATTCATTGTAGCAAGTTATATGTATATATATATACAGTATATATAATTATCTTCTTCATTAGCTATTAGAGATATGCTCGCCAGTGATTTTCGTTCTTGAGACTGAAAGCAGTCAATCTGCAAGAACTAGTCAGTCGCACCTGCAAAACGGAAGATTGGGGCAACCATTACTTTCACTAAACAAACCACGAGGAGTCCGAAAATCACATATATTCTTTCCTCTGATGTGTCGTTTAGCTCCCAGATGAAAAATACCTGGCTGATATAACATTCCGACTTAAGGGCTCTCGTCACTCCCTCCCCCACTTTTTTTAAAAACATTTTTCAAAGTATTTCAAAATCTAATAGCATTATCAAAATTTTAAGAAGATAGCTCTCTAGTACTTACAGATTACTATGAAATACAATGGACAGCGATCTCGAGATCTTGTCCATTGATGAGAGATACGTTGTCAATTAAATAATGACGTCATAATCTTTGACAACGTATCACTCATCAATAGACAAGAACTCGAGATCGCTGTCCATTGTATTTCATTGTAATTTGTAAGTACTGGAGAGCTATCTTCTTAAAATTTCGATAATGCTATTCGATTTTAAAATATGTTTAAAAAGTGGGTGAGGGAGTGGCGAGTGTTCTTAACTTTGAGTACGTGGTTTCAACCTACTACGAGTTACCCCATTCGCTTTCAATGTGACGTGCTAATTCATCTGGTTATACTTTGCAAATGCATCTTTATTCAATTCAGTTTTCAACATATTTTCTGTAAAAAAACAAGCAGCTGTAGCCTATCTTCAATGTTCAAACATTTCATGAGGGAAAAGAAAGGTGGCGATCAAATCCTTATAGACTAGTCGCCATGCTGGTATTCCTGGTGAAGCTGAGAAAAGCTAAAGGAAAAATTCAGTCAATATAGACTCAACCTACCTGCCCTCCCAGTGCTGATCCGAATCCATTGACCGTAACTACTGGACCATGGGAACTAGGTTACAGTATCTAAATAACTAGGTTCTAATTGATTATATGAAATCGAACTGTATTTCAATGTATTTTATTTTGGAGTTGTTAAAGTGTGAACTTTAATAAACTCGACCGTTATGAGTTATTATTATTTTAAATTCCTTTCACTTTTCGTAGACTTGAGAACTTTAGGTCTCATAGTTGTCGAGGAATATCACAAAGAAACTTTCAGAGGTCGTTCAGTCATAGCCCCTGAAAGTAATGCATACTTGTCATACATGCCTGTGATGGGACAGAATCCGATTCACTTGCACTTCTTTTCCCATGAAGATAAGTGCTGCAATGTGTAGGTGATCAGAAAATAATAACAATCGGTTTACGTCATCTATGTGTATCGATTTCAAATTGAATAGATAATGTGCGATCGTAAATTCCAAACGAACACTTTCTCCCTTGTGGGGAAAATGACACGCTGAAAGAACAAAACACCAAAATTATTATTATTCTGTAATATTTTTGCTACTAATCTTACATCACTGTATAACTCATGTCACTGGACGCAACTCTGAGGGACAGAGGTGAAACATGTTTCCCCCACATTCCAAGACAGAATTAACATGTCTTTTCTGTATATATGTTTAAGGTGACGCAACTAGTCCCATCCGAATCATAAAGCAATGATTTCTGAACTCTCTGTTCTAAACTAAAAAAAAAAAAAAATACTTTCCTCTGTGGTTACTGCCAAGTTTCCATCATCAGTATGTACCCGTGTCACTTACCACACAAACTGTATTTACGCGTCAACTTACGACGGTTATCTTCTTACGTTAGTTATTTAAACGCAAGATGGCCGTTAAGCGCAGCTCACTTGGTGAGTTTATTTCTTTCTTTATCGAAATATATAGCATCCTAGTGGTGCGTATCACTTTTAAAGTATAAAAGAATAATGGCAGAGCTAATCTACAAAATGTTACGCTACAATCAATTAATTTATGTTCAGTATTTTATAATTGAAACCTCAACCGTGTCCATGGTACGGTTGGACGTATTCCCTCCAAAGTTGATATTCTGACAGAATGGGCAATCTCCAGGTTTTAGCCACTCCTGAACTTTTTAGCTTAGTACAGTTTCCATGGTAAAGTATTTTTACCTTACATTCGCGCATAACGTGAGAACAGTCAGTCAAAAAGTTTAGTTGCCATGGTAATGAGGATCAATAACACAGAGTCCAGACAAACCTGTCACCTTAGTATAGGGAAATATTCTTAAGACTAATCACACTGAAATGTTTTAACATTTATTGTCTCCATAGTAGCGAGTTTTAAAGTTTTAAAACACTCAATTATACTGCATGTCTACCACTCGCTCAGTTCATTCTGTAGACATCAGTAGAGACATATATGTTGTAGAATTTATGAAAGCGAATCGTTTTCATTCACATTGATGTTTCTGACCAATTCAGTGCATTAGAATCACTTCACAGCAACAGGAGGGATATGCATTAGAACGTTCTGCTAGCTAGTAATATTTCTAAAACTATCTGTCATGTTAAAGTACTCGCTGTAGCTCAAAGATCTTGCTTACAACGGGCGTCTGTCTTCTACCGCCACGCCTCCAGACAATGTGCAAGCATATCAGTAGGGCAGAAATAAAAGAACTTTGAAAACTCGAATGGCACGTATACCAAGTGCACAAAATTTCAGGGGCTATGGCGATATTTCTTGTTCCTGTTCTAAGAAGTTGCAAAACATAGGACTTAGCATGTTCTCATCTGTCCACATGTGCTACAACCTGTGACAGTTTCGTCGAGAACTTCGCGACCCTCCCTTGTAAGTGTGAAAACGAAAATAAACCAACGTCCGTAAAGATGATGAAAGTGACTATGATCTGACATTGAATTTGAATTTTTATTTATGACCTTTATGCATCTAAGGCTCAGGCTGGGATAGGGGAGAGGCCTATGTTGAATGTGGCATTCCGGCACTTGCCTTGTGTGACTGAGGAAAAAGGTACCAACACGGCATTTTGCCTACTAAGTGAATTGTTATTAACGCCCTAAAACGAGCTGGTGAGCTTCTAAGAACGTGACCCACAGTATTCGTTAACGTGGACTCCGAACCACTCCATTCAACTGACCTAGCGAATTTTCTCCCAGTGTGAAAGAGAAATTTTCGAGTTTGTGTTCCTCGTTCCTTTTATTAGATTGGGTTTGGTTTCAAGCCCTACCTATTGAGTACACAATTATTCATGGGCTGGCGTCGTTACCGTCCTTCTGTAACTACAGTATTTCGCGAGAACTTGGAATCAAGTAATTATCACCAGCTTACTTTACATAATTACAAGAAACTTCAACACAGAGGTAGAGCGCTGACGTAGCATTCGCAAATGCCGGGATAGCACCTTCAACGCCCTGGCCGACACCTTCCCGAATCCTTTTCCTCCCCTATCCCGGCCTGAGCCTAAAGGCCATAAATAAAAAAGGAAACTTTAACAATTGACTTTTTTAACTAGTGGTTCATTCATTACCTGAATAATTTGTGTGATCTGAAATTTAAAGTCTTCGTTACACATTAATACATATGTGCAGTATCTTACATGTATTTTCTTCGTTTTCTACACTGTACAGCTAACAGTAGGCCCCCAGATTGGCGAGTGGTTAGAAGACTCGCTTTCCGGGTCCGTGGGATGTACGTATGTAAGTCCCGTCGGGGTCTATTGAATGCAGTAGTTCGGTGTCAACTTCAAAAAAGCTGTAACTCCCGTCTTCCATATGCTTACCAGCGTTTACAATATAACAATTCACTTACTCGTCGTTTTCTGTACTTACAGCAGCCATACTTTGTTAACTAGTTTATAATAGTTGTGCACAGGAACGTACGTAGAGAAGGTCCCCCAAATTGAGAATTTTTTGTGAAATTAGTATTTTTGCCAAAATTATATGCATTTTACGTAAATTTCTCAGACAGACAGACCTCGATCCCCCTCCCCTCGAATGCCCCGAACCCTTTCCTGAAAACTTCTGGGTACGTCCCTGATTGTGCATATTATATAGTCTGTCGTTCAATAAATTTGAAGCAAAATAAAATTAGTTCATCAGTTAATAAGTAGGGGCTAGGTTCTATTGCAGATTAGGCTTGACAATTTATCGATCGCTCTTGATTCAATTTCAAGTGTCCATCTTTTTGCTTCAAATTCTTTAGGGTGGACAGCGCCTGCCCTGAATTGGACTGGTTCCCATTAGCATAATATGACAAACACTTTTTATCCTTCTTCCAAAATAGACCTCATACCACCGTTCACGGCACAAAACCAATTTCGACTGTTGCTCTTCAGGTAACTTACCTGCTACATGTATATTTTTAAATACAATTTCAATCCGTACTTTTTTCTCTCTCTCTCTTATTGGTAAGTGACGTGTACAGCTAATATCAGTACCTGTAAGTTACCTTTCTGGAGCGATCGTTCGCGTAAAGCAAAAGGAATGCATTAGCCGGGTTTGACATATGTAGTTGTTACACTGAGCTCGTAACCATGCAAAGCATTTCCCCGCATAGAAAAACCACGCTCCCTTCGTGCAGACAAGCACAGGTCTGCTGCCGATATAATTTTCGACACGACGTGTTTCATACACGCAATTGATCCCTTTTTAACATCTCACATGAGACAGGATTTCCCAAAGAGCGTAAGATAACATAACAATTGATAGTTTCAAAATACACATAGATGGTTTAAAGATGTACTTACCTGTCACGTTTTCAATCCACTAAAAAAACACACTAATTAGATCACTGTTACCACAATTCGTTTTACATGAATGGAACAAGCACAGCGCACATCTCGTCAACATTTCCAACATGGCCGCCTTTGCGAAAGCCGAGTGCAAGAACCAGCCAAAGAACACAGGCCGCTCCCTTGTTGTCAAGTTGAGTAATCGGAGGAAACGTTACAACGCCTTATTTACAAACTGTTACGAATTTATCCTCGAAATTTTTATTCGTTAATCGTCCTAACCAATGCTTCATAATTCTCTTGTTGTTTGTGGTTGTAAACATAGTTCATTGCCTGAAATTAATTAATATGGCAACGTTGACATCCCGTTCCAGCATGTACAAGACTGGAGGCCGTCGATGTTCTTTTTTTATTCTTTCGTTGTTTTTGTTTTTTCACTCAACACTAAAGTTAGCTGACAGCTTGTGCGTTGGCAGAGGGGCGCGGTTACAGAGGCGCATTTTTATTATTATACCCAGCTGGTGCAGAAAAATAGTATTTTTGTTGTTTTATTTATTTTCTTTCTTGAAAAATTCCTCAAAATACATTATTGTCACATCCGTGTTTGCTCTAGCGGTAATATTATCTTGATTTTCCCAAGAATAAAAGTAGAGGGCGGGGAGGGTGAATGCTTGTGGAGGTGAACTACATTTTACAGTACGCATAAAAAACTGTAACAGGACGATATTAACCTAGCTTCACCGTAAGTTCTCCGTTCTCCTGGTACTTGTATTTTCTGACATTGCAAACGAGGAAAGAGGTATTTGTGCTCGTCCGGTCGATGGCAAAGGCAGAGAGAGCGGGGGAAAGCCAAGCAATAATGTCTTGTTTCCCGTTGTTTACGTCTGGTGAGCTCGTTTTCGTTTTACATGATTTAACAATGGAGAGGCCTCTGAGGGATGATGTCCCTGTGTGAACTTTCGGTGAGGATATGATTAAAGTATCAGCTAAGATGTTTGTTTAGGTACAATCCCTATATTCGCCTCGTAAAACTGGAGAAAACCGTAGAGAAATATATGCGATACTTTCAAAGTTTAATAGGCCTATGCTGATGATCTTAAAATATTTACAAATGTTAAAGCCTACGAAAATGCAATGTTCTTACAGGTTGATATCGTGAAGGCTTAGGTGCTAACACGCTTAAATGTAAGGTCATGAATTTTAGTACGTTGACAATAAACTAACTTTTAAAACCCACATAGAATATATTATGTGGTTCTATGTGCTACTTTACATCCCTTTACATTCCTCTAATAAAAAAATACAGCCAAGGAAACTATTTTTACATTCTTTTCTTTACTTCATAATGTTTCGTGATCTCAAATCTTACAACGTTAATTGAACTCATTTCCCGACGTCATAGAATGATGAAATTTTGCACAGCGACGTACAAAAAAAAAAAAAAAAAAAGTCGAGTGACAATACTTTCCACTTTTTAATATGAACCGTAAATACCAGCCTGCAACGACGAGGAGTTCGACGGGTTGCAGAACACTTTAGGATTGGGTTACAAATCATTAGCTTGAGAAAGAAGTATTCGAATAACGAAGTAACTCGAAAAAGAAAAAAAAAGCACTTTTCTTAAACAAATCTTACTTTGTTATTTTTCTTAAACAAACAAAAATAATTTTGTTCATGCATGATTAAAAACTAAAGCAAGGGGCGCGCAAATTGAAGAATTTATAAAGTGACTATATATAAGAGTTACTCCATGCTTTTCTTTTTAATCATGCTTGAACAAATTCTTTTTTTTTCCCCCTTTTTGGTACTTGAGAAAAGTATGTTTTTAAATAGTGTTTATTATTATTTTTTAAATAAATGTGCAAGATCAAAATTTGCTGAATTAGTACCCACCAGAAAAATGTGCAATCTATTTAGCACAATAACGAAGTGAAATGAAGATAATAATTAACCCTTTCCTTCCTGAAATTACGAAAAGTTCGGATACCGAATTCGACCATGCTTCCGAGAGTTTCGGAATGTCACGTGCTTCATTTCAAGGCTAAATGGAGCCCACACCATCGACTTGGTAACACTGCAGGAGTGTTATTTTTCATAACAAATGATCAGAGGACTTGACAGAAACACACTCGTCGATACCCCCACCCCACCCCACCCCTGTAAGCTCCTGAAGAAACTGCGTCACTAGGTCTCAGGTCTGACGGCTACTTTTACATAAGAAAATAAAAGCTTCTTGTATTTTGTTTCATGGTCTTTGTGCATTTTGGTGAGTGGGTGCACATAGACGCGCCCACACCCACTCTTTCACACACACCCCAAAAAAAAGATTCTTATCCCTTTCCAGGTGTGTTTTAAATTTCTTGTTTACACCTTTCTTTGGCAGTATAATTAATTTAAAAAAAACAATTGACAAAAGCTTTGCGTTAGTTACCTTCTGTGCTCGTTGGAAGATATATACAGGGTGTTGCAAAATAACACTGATCTCACGAGATTCTTGACATTAAAATAAGGGGGTGGACGAGTGATAGACCATCGAGGGTGCACAAATGTTTCGTTTCGGCACTATAGACTGCTGAAACCGTGGGAATATGAATTTTAGAGCTTGATATTTCTAATACCATTAACAATAGAACTGCGGGGGCAAGGTCCCCCTCAAAGACTTCAAACCTGCTCTATCAAAAAATACATAGTCCAAAATTGTGCAATGAACGGTAAGGGATTGCCCAAAGGAAGTAGGGAATTCCCAGGCATTCTCTGGAGTGAATATGGATGGATTTGTATAGCAATAGAACGCTGTAATTAGGCATCAGCCTGTTGTGTTCTCATAAATAAATAAACAAGTCGCCTCCAGAAACCAATGGATATATGTGACATTTTCCAATAAAAAAAAAGTTGAAGGTAATTTTTATACGTAACCCGAAATATATGTGCCACAAAATTGTTATATTTTGTATATTTTGTATATAGACACATTTAGGTCCATGGTTTCTTTGTACAATATATGACTCTATTGTATCACATATATTTTGGGTTATATATAAAAGCTTACCTCGATTTTTTAATCGAAAATGTTACTTGTACTCCCTGGCTTCTTGACTTCTCATATTTTGAACGGGGTTTTAAGAAAACTTGGTTTAATAAATAGAATCTCGCGTGATTTCAAAGACACGTTGATTTTCAGTATTTTATTTGAGACTTGTGTTGTGTACGTATGCGATTCCGTGTTAACACCAGTAGAGGCCACTACCATCTCCTGAATTGTATGTATTTACTTTGTGGTTGTACTGAACATTCACTTTAGCTTTGGAAGTCCGGTATGGGATATGGACTGGAAGCATATGGATAAATTTATGAGAATGATCGAAAAGAAACGTTTAGATATATTTACATGAGAGTCAGAACCGCGTAAGTCTCAAATACTGGTTTTCGAGGGGGGGGGGAAATACTTCCTTTCACAGAAACCAAATGGGCAAACTACATAATATACTAACTTTTGTATATTATTTAATATATTTACAAAAAGAATCATGCAGCCATTTATTGTCAGGTCTTCCGAATACTGTACACAACTGCATGAATCACGTTTTGGCCAAAATTGGACTTATGCGGTTCTAGCTCTCAGGTACAGGTATGTGTGTTTATAAATACACTGCGTTTGATCCTGCGAGAATCAGCTACGAAACATTAGTTAATAATTACTTACTTATTCTACGGCTTACGGAACTCGCAAGTTCATTGCCGCAGTAACAAACGTTCGCCATAGGATTCTATCCTGGCCAAGATAATAATAGTAGTTTAAAAATTATATGAACATGGAAGGATTTTTCAGTCAGATAATGTGGGGCTATAACTTGTTGATTAATTGTATTAATAGACGTGATCTTCTATACGTAGTTAACAGTTACGTAAACCGAGGTGTTACTCAGGTTATTTTTTTCTGCACGAAATCTGTCATAGTAATTAAAATAAGATCACCGATAAACAAAGTATGTTCCACTTCAATAGTTTATTAGCTAATACTATTGACATTTATATCTTTAATATCTCCACTAATAAATTGAAGTTTTTTTTTTAAGACGTTTCGGTCTATACTTGTGTGTGTACTGTGTTGTCTAGGACAAACAGTATCTGATATTTACTGTAAACTTGTCACCTCGGTATTATTTCATTTCGATGTATTAATATACATTATAACAGGGTCTAAATTCGTTGTGTAGTGATTTTCAACCCTTGTACCGGTACACGAACAATTAATATAATTATTTAATTATTTAACACTCATTTTGTAGATTTCGACAGTCCAAACTTGAGATTAAAGTTTACATTTCCTTACCAAAACAACTAGAATCTGGGAATCTGCTGGCACCCTTTGTGCGTCAACTGAGCCGTCGTAGCTCATTGGTAGAGCGTTGGCGTAGCGTTTGGGAGGTCGTGGGTTCAGTCCCAGTGGCCGACCATTCTGACTAAGTTTTTTTTTATGTTTTTCCTCAGCCATACCAGGCAAATGCCGGGGTAGATCTCCAGCCACGGCCACGGCTTGACGACCACGGCCCATACACCACGGCATAATTCGATGGATACGCTATTTGCAGTACAAGCGTAAGATATATTCTACGAATATCGTAATGTTGGAAATGAGCATATTTGCTAGGATATCTCTGGCTATATCTCAGGTATCTCCTTTGGATTTCCTCTCGGCATATTATCAGCACATTCTAGGCGTATCTTAAAAGTTCTAATACAGAAACCGCTTGCAATATTCTCAGAGGCAGAGCAGAGAAATATCGTCATTTGATTCAAAACGTTCTGGGACATTCTACTTACATTCATAATTAGGGACATTCTATATGCAGGGAAGGGAATGGGTCAGGTGTCCATGTCTTTGTCATGTAATTTATTGGAGATATTTATTGATCTTTATTACTGTATTGGATTCAAAGAGTCAATTGAATTGCCTTCGTGCAATAAGTAACGTGATTTTAAGTATATGTTGTCGAATTGCACAATTTAACTCTTGAAAAGTACAGTATACGGGACTTTGACGGCACCATTATTAGAGCACAAGTCAATATTATAGAGCAGTGATTCTCAACCGGTACGTCGCGGCACACTGACATCAGCACGGTGGAAGAGAACTCTGGTGTGGCCATCGTTTTCGATCATGGAAAGTGGATGCGGTTCTTGCGACTACTAACACCATCTAGTGAAGAATTCCTTAAGTATTCCACTCTTTGGATGCTACTCCTACTACTTTCAATGATTCTGTTGTTTGGTGTGCCGCGATGATTGATCAGGCTGTGTCGCGAAATAGAAAAGATTGATAAACACGTTCTAAAGTCTAAAACAGCATTTCTCAGACTTGTTGTGTGAGTGATCTGAGCTCTGTACTGAGAGCTGCGCAAACTCCCAACGAATCCCCTTTTAAGGCAGCGCTGAGAAAGAAAGAAGAAATAAATCACCCTTCAGTCTCATGCAAGACAATGCTAGGCCCCATACTGCTAGGCTGACTATAAACACATTGACGAAATTGGAACGGGACGTTGTTCCACACCTCATACAGCCCTCATATGTCTCCATGTAAATATATCTCACTAGACCTATAAGTATATTTTATTTTATTTTTAATTGAGGGTTATATGGACAATACAACTATAGTTAGAACGGATAATTTTCAGCTGACCCTCGTATAATGTTTCAAAATGTCATTAGGTACAATGATGTGTAGTCGCAGTAAAGAAACAAGAACACACTGCCCGTACCTCATACTGGCGCCATTTCTTAATATGCCATTGTAAAAGGATGAACGTGTGTATATAATTGTTTGTTTTGAGCAATAAAAGCATAATGTATATCTTTGTTAGATGTTTCTTTAAAGATATCAGATAGAACATTCAGCTACAATAAAAACCGACATGATATCTCTAAATCTTAAAGTAAAGAGAATGAATAAATAAAGTATATTTAATACCATCAAAATCTGCGTACGCCAGTGTTGATATTATTAAGCTTTGTAAAGTATCCGCGGATACAACAACTTCATATAGTTTAATAGTTATGCATACATTTACAAAGATTATTTGACTAATCAGTATGACGTAATTTGAGGTAGATTCAATTTACGTTTGTATGATTTTAGTTACGTCAAGTGTCCAATGTTGAATCATTGCAATGTGTTAGATGGTAATCTGCATATTTTGAATATCGAGTAATTGCTTCTTCTATTATTCGATTCTTATATCTGAGTTTCCCAACGTGTGGCCCTAGAATCTTTTGTACAGGTCCGCGAATCAAATTACTGTATAAAAACACGGAATTTGAATTTTGTTTTAAAGTCTTTAGGCAACTTTGACCCAGGCCGAATATCGTACTGAAGTCTGTATAAATACTGTGACGACACCTTTTTGAGTTAATTTGCTATGACTATTAGAAGTGACGGTGAGAAAATAGAAAAAAAGTGAAAATAGTGTAAATCTAGCTACGAATATGACCAACTTTCATAGAAGTGCATATTGTACAAAAATGTCCTAAGGAAATGTTGTGGAGTAGTACGTAGGCACATATGATAGAATATTTAATTGTTGCCAGCTTATGATAAAAACACTAATTTTAGTAACAACTAACGTCAAATTTATTAAATAATATTGTTTTCAAGCTGTACATATACCATAAACAGAGCTGAAACCATATACCATAAACCCAAATGACAAGACTAATGTTGTGATCCGCCAACCCGATGAGTGAATACTGACTAATGCCTCAGACCACACGACTATCTCAGTGGACGGTTATTTGGACACCCCTGGGGGCATTTTTGTTCTCTCCGGGGATATGAGACTATGGCTATATGCTATTAGGAATTTTTGGCGTCGTGCTCCGGAGGTAAAAACTCCTTTCTAGGTCACCCCCTGAAAGAAAAACTGTTTAATTACAGCATTGTTTGGTATATAAAAAGAATGTCACGACTCTTTCGTTTCGGTTTTATGTTTTATGTTTTGTGGTTTCGTATTCTTCTTCTAGCCTACAGCTACAGACATTCATCTGATGTAGTTAGGGTCGGAGAAATAGGAAGGCGCTGAAATCCAGTGTTCCAGCTATTGAGAACAGGGGTGTGCTCCAAATAATTTAACAAAGGAATCGCGCGAGCCCCTGCGAGTACCCCGCAACACAACCCTGCTTGAGAACAAAAGAAGAACTATGATAGAAGAATCCTATTGTAAGCTACAAATATAACCTAAAAATATATGAGTATATATATGAGTATATATATATATCATCATCATCATCATATTCAGCCGTTTTCTATCCACTGCTGGATGAAGGCCTCCCCCTTTTCTTTCCATACATCTCGGTCTGCTGATATCCTCATCCATGTAGCTCCTGAAAAACGCTTGATTTCATCTACCCATCTTACATTTGAGCGTCGTTCGGTCGTTTCTTTTCTCTAGGAATCCATTGTAGTACATTTGTCGTCCACCTTCCATCTTTTCGTCTAGCTATGTGACCGGCCCATCTCCACTTCATCTTCTTCGCAGTCTTGATTACATCCTTTACCTTTGTTTGTGTGCGAATCCATTCATTTCTCTTCCTGTCCCTCCTGGTTATTCCTAGCATGCACCTCTCCATTGCTCTTTGTGTGACTCTCAATCTTTGAGTCTTTTGCGCATTCAATGTCAAAGTTTCGCAGCCGTACATCATTACAGGTAAGACACATTGATTGTAAACTTTACGCTTCAGACACATTGGAAGTTTGCTTTTGAAAATAAAGTGTAATCTTCCAAAAGAACTCCACGCCATTTTACATCTTCTATTTATTTCATCAGTCCACTTTGCATTCGATGTTTTAAGCTGGCCTAGGTAAACATACTCATCAACTATGCCTATTGTTTCTCCGTTAATCTTCACTTCCTTCTTTGCAGCATGTTGGTTGTACATTACTTTTGTTTTACTTAAGTTCATTTTAAGGCCTATTTTCGAACTCTCGTTACTCAGTTCTTCCATTCTGGTCTGTAGTTCTTCTGCACTTGAAGCAAACAGGACTATATCATCAGCGAACCGTAAATGATGAAGATATTCGCCATTAATTTTAATTCCAACTTCATCCCAGTTTAAATTCTGGAACACTCTCTCCAG
>JAGDQP010035987.1:0-14766 GCA_022664845.1 Lepisma saccharinum | reverse complement strand
TTGTTGTCAAATTCTCCATATTTCCATTTTTTTAATCGTCTTTGTTTACCGGTAAAGAAATAAGTCCAGGAAGGTACCCGAACCGGAAACTCTTACTTCTGGGTGAGAACCGTTGCCTTTTAAACGGTTTCAAGTCATGTGCAAAGTGTAAATTTTAACTACTGAGGAATTATAGAATACCCGACAATAAAGGTATTTTCGAAAGATATATTAGAACGGTTAATATGATATTGTTATCATTAATTCTGTAAGTGTAATCCAGTGGGACCGGTTATTTATTTTTATTTTCACACTGTTTCTGTCTTTATGTGAACATACATACAGAAAAAAGTTATATCTATCTATGGGAGGGAAAATCAAATGAAAACCGCAATTAATTTTTCTCACTATTTTACTGTAGGCAGAATGTTTGATGGTACATTATTTTTCTACATAGTCCCCTTCTAGTTCAATGCACTTACGCCATCGGATAGGAAGTGTTTTGTTACAGCGTAAGAAAATTTCTTTTGATTGAAGCTGTAGCCACTCGTCCACCGCCGATTGGATGTCTTCATCAGACTTCATCTTCTGACTTCAAAGGTGCTACTTTAATGGACCAAAGATATGGTAATCTGATGGTACCAAATCTGGAGAGTATGGTGGATGTGGGAGGCACTTAAAGCGTAGGTCGTCGATGGTTTTCACTGTTGTACGAGCAGAATGAGGACGGGCGTTATCATGTTGAAGCAAAACACCTGCACTCAGCAATCCCTTTTGCTTTGTGCGTATTGCTGGGGGCTTCAAATGGTTCTTGAGAAGGTCGGTATAGGTGGCACTGTGGTACGTGGGGGCATGTAGTGTTCCAGAATAGGACCATTCTTGTCCCAGAATCAAGTCAACATGTCTTTTCCTGCAGAGAGCTGGCTGCGAAACTTCTTTGGTTTCGGCGAAGAAGAATGTCGCCATTCTTTGCTTGCAAGTTTCTTCTCCGGTTGAGAATGATGCACCCAACTTTCATCCCCGGTGACAATGTGAGCTAGAAAATCCTCACTCCCCCCCCCTCTCTCTCTCTTCATAACGCCTCAGCAGCTCTTGGCATGCGTCAACCTGACGATCTTTCAGTTCCTGCGTCAGCTGTCGAGGAACCCATCTGGCGGACATTTTTCTGTAGCGGAGTTCGTCATACACTGTGTTGTACTGAACCGAAGCTCATATTCAGGAAGGAAGCCATTTCAGCCAGGGTGACACGCCGGTTTTCCAGAATAAGCCGATCTGCTGCGGCTATGGACTTCTCTGTCACAACTCGATGAGCCTGACCCGGACGGGGAGCAACAGTCAACAAAGTCGTACCTTCTATGAATTTCTTGCACCACTCGTAGACCTGCCGCTGTGGCAGATAGGCGTCCCCATACTTCATCTCCATTCTCCGATGAATATCAACCGGTTTCACACCTTCACTCCATAAAAATTAAATAACTCCCCGCTGTTCCTCCTTGGTGCAACTGCATAGTGGTGCTGCCATATTGAATCAGCTGTTACTCAGCTCCAACTTCACCTACCGGCACTGCTTTGTACTACCAGCTCGGAAAGACGTCCAGGACTGAGTCTGCAAATTTCCAAACGTATGCACTGTGCATATTGATTTTAGAAGGGGGAGACATCCTAACATCACGTCAGAATCCAAGACGGTGGACATTTTGAAAATGGCGCTTATATATTTTTTTTATTTACAAATTGTGATTTACTGAATCATTCTAGAAGACTTTTATTATGTTTTTAGGGTGAGATGTCCATTAAAACCAATTAAAAACGTGTAATTTAAAAAAAATAACCATAAAAAACAGTTGTTTTTAAAAATATTTTTTGAAATGTTAAAAATATCATATTGGGCCCGTTTGAGGCATTTTTATTTATTTATAAGGCAATAGATTCAAGAAAACCATTTAAAATACTGTAAATTATTATCATATATATTAATGATATTAATTAATTTAATTTTGTTTTGTTTACAGATTAAAAACTGAGATTTTAAATGGCTAATACATCAAGAAAATTGTTTTTTTGCTGAAGACATTACAACGCATATTGACTGGACTATATGTGTTTTCTGTCAAACATCCACTATAGAGAAGTTATTGTGTCCTGTATAAAATGCAAATGTGTTGGAAAGAAAATGTCAGAAAATCTGTCAAGGCTGTAAAATGTGGGTGAATTGTCAAATGTCGTAAACTTAAATGAATTTTAATCCAGGAATTTATCTATAACAGAAGCATTTATTGGAAAAAGTGTAAAGTGGCATAAATATTATAGTTTGAAGTATAATAGTAATAGTACACAAGTGAGAAAAGCAAAAGAAAGAAAAAGAAAGGAAATATCTGATAAACACCTCGTGAAGATAATGTAGAAGATACTCCATCCGACAGAAGCGGAAGAAATGTACTTCATCCTTCACACAGTTAAGTTTCTTTTGTGACAAATCTTCTAAATATTGGACAAGAATTCAGTGCTCGAAGTGAGTTGGGGGCATGCCGTGCCCTTACCTTTTTCATTTTGCATTTGGCGTGCACCTACTTTTTTTTATGAATGGGAGTTCATTGCCTTTACTTTCAGTAGGCGATCGCCGTCCCTAGGCGCAAGCGTACTGTTACCTTTTCTACAAGCGGTCCCTTACCTTTTCAAACGCACTTCGAGCACGGAAAGAATTACACCAAGTTTTAACAAAGTCAGTGGACAGGAAAATACGAAATTGTGTATCAGTAAAAGGAGACAGTATGTTAACCACTAAGTTGGCGCAAGGTGACGAGATAGCTCGAGAATGCAAGTAGCACCGCTTCTGCCTTGTGAAACTTTATACAACTCCTGCAAGACCAGGAATGATTCTTATGAAGACAATATTTACTCTATAATCTTAAGAATTGCTTTGTCACAAGTAATTTCTTACATACAGAATGTACGAATCAAGGGAAGAATTAAGTACTCCGTTTTCAGAATGCCTGTTCCACTTGAATATTATAGTGAATGAATACAAGAATTATACTGATTGCATTATAATTTAACAGTTGACAATATCTACTAATGATGTTTACCATACCAGGCTGAGAGAAAAGATATTGTCATATTTTGGAGATGTGTGTTCAGAGAAATCTGGCCGAGAGTATGTTCTTGTTTGTGGGTGACTCAATACGAGTTTCCTTTGCTAGCAGTTCTGAAGATGCTGTACTAAGTGACATAACAAAGTCCATTCGAAGACGTATTTCAAACTCAGCGTTCATATTGACACTCTCCTAATGTCACTTTATATCTTGTTGTATGGCACATACAAAATAAATGATCCTCCTTCTCAACCATTGCTTACAATCTGTCAGTTGATAGTATTTAATATGCATATGGCAAACGAAGTAAGAAAGCGAACTGCCAAACATCAAATGGACAAGCAATTAACACTACCAGTTTATATAGCTATGAAAGTTCACGCACTGACTAGGCAAAAAGGACTTGTTGATCTGATGCATAGTTTGTATCTCTGCATTTCTTAGGCTTTTGAGAATTTCAACTGGGTTATGTGAGGTACATCAGTCAAACGGATTGAGTAACATAAGGTTACGTTTCCTCCACATTTCTGGACTAGTCTTTTTACAACGGCAGCCTACGATAACCTTGGTATAATGAACTTACTTCTAACCCTAAAAGAACATAATAAAAGACACCTAAAATGACCCAGTAAATCACAATTTGTAAATAAAAAAAGTAATATACAAGCGCCATTTTGAAAAATGTCTGCCATCTTGGATTCTGACGTGATTTTGGGATGTCTTCCCTTTCTAAAATGTTTGTTTATACATTGTTTACAAACGTCCCAAGTTTCATTATCTTAACACAAAGTGCATACTGTTTCCAACTATATTTTCTACCATAGCCCCCTCTACTATTATCATCTATGACGTAGTCCATGATGTCATTGATGCAAGTGTCAAATTTGATTACTTTACTCAAATATGAAACTTTAGCTTCTTCCTCTAACAAGATGAACTAGTCACGTGAGAAAGCCAGGTGTTTTTGATCTTATACTGAAAAAATATATTTGACATTTATACCTGATCTACAGTTTCAAATCTACTTTCCAGGGTACCAATGCCACTCTGTATATGTAGTATCTCAACAATCTCTTAAATGTATCATTCCTTCAGAACAGAATATCTTGAAAGTGTTAGAAGTTATAGTTTCGCCACTAACGACTTCATACTTGCGATAAATAAACATTGTGATTATCTTTGGGTAGTATGTCATTTTACCCACCTGGAGTTTCCATTTTTTAAATATATATATATATATATTCTAGAAAAATATATTTTGTATATTTTTTAATAATTAGATGGAACAGAACAATATGACATTTTTGTGACCTTTACGAAAAAATTTATAATGCATAAGTTTACCGTTTATATACGTATAAGAAGTTATGACGCCATTTCGAGCTAACTTACCATAATACTTTTCCTAAGAACATCAGGAATTGTTTACAATGCTGGTTTAATACATTACGGTACCTTACACGAAAGGATCAAAATTTGACTGTGTACGAAAGACACTTCTAAATCGTAAAATAGGCATTTTTTCTTTCGAGTGCAAGGAAGTTCCTTAGTTCTTCAATTCCAACCCCTTCTCCTTTAATACAATCGTGCTCCTCTAAAATATAAAGTTTCATTAATGTCTCTTAGTTCACTATAACCATGTATGAAGTCATGTGTGTACCAAATCGCAAATTGTAATGAATTTAATACGAACGCCTAGTAAAGAGAGAGCTGTTTGTATTGCGTCTATGGATTTACAAAACGATGCGACATCACCAAAGTTAAATCGTCCGTTACAGAAGAAGAAAGAAGATTCGTTGCGTGGTTGAATGGGTTTAGTTGAGAGTGATAGCCATCGTGTAAATTGCTTTTAATTGTAGGTCGGGAAGGCGTGGGAGCCAGCTGATCCTGGCAACGACCGCAAAGAACTCACATATAAAGATATGCTGCCGCATAGCTTGGTCACTAAGATTTTATGAACCTCTTAATTTACATTATGACTCGTTTTATTTTTGGTACTTTTTCATTAGGTTGGAATGTAGTTGCGTTCAAATAATCAACCATCGAGCTCTACGTAACGATACTGGAGTGACTGCTTAGTGTCGAAAGATAGACACCAGAGCAAATATTTAAACTCGTTTGTCCACTTCCAGTCTAATCCTATATGGCCCAAATTTTCAGTTCTAAGCCAGTTTTATATGCTTTTTATCGCTGTGTGGCCCGATTTCTGGTTTAAGTCTTAATTCATGAGTTTTCCATATAATAGTATACCGTACTATGCATATAATAGAAAATACTGCAAATAATATTTACGTTTTTTGCAAGAATTAAGACACAAATAAAAAACGGGCCGCACAGCGATATCAAGCGTAAAAAACTGAGTTAGAACAAAAAAATTTGGTCCATATTGGTTTTAGACTGGTAGTGAACAAACGAGATTAAGTGTTCTCTCCGCTCCCTGGCTTCATGAATTCATGAAATTTTCAATGAAAGCAGTCAGTCCAGTATCGCTTTTAGATAGAGGTCATTGGAATTAACTAAGTACTCATTTGGAATAATTGTTCTGCAACTGCATTGATCTCAAGCCTTTAGTATCTATTTATAGAAAATAAACTATTGACATTGTCTGTAAAGTCTGCAACATAATCAATAGTACTGTTCGAAAATCCTATCCATCCATCTATTGTAAATTGTTGTCGCTAATCTAATTATACAAATGAAGGGTACACGGGGAAAACATGAAAAATTAGGTTATAATGGCATTTCATTGCTTTTTTACGTAGTTTCCACGAGACAAGTAATGAACGAGATAGTTATTGTCAATTCAAGATTACGAGAGCAATGGAAAAGCATAGAGACTGTAAGTTCTTGGACTATGTTGGTTTTTACCGTGTACAGTCACGGAAGTATGTATTGCGGGAGTTGAATAAAAACTAACATTTAGCTTTTTATTTAAATTATATTTATCGGCCAGGCAGGCAGTTATGATTAAGCCGTGACATGTCTGAGGAACAGATGTGGCAGGCTTAGTCTAAAGGATGCCTATCTAGTTCATAAATATAAGGTACATCGAATTGACAATAGACTAAAACACTGCTAGACTCCCGCAATACACATTTCCGTGACTGTACCCTTCAAATGTGATTCCGCGTGGTATGTCAAGTTGTTCCACCTCAAATTTTGATTATCTCAGGGGCGTCCATTCACAGAAACGTTAGCGCTGATGACGTCAATTGGAAGATCTCGTGCCATCGAACAATTATTAATTATGTATGAAATCCCGAAGTTCGAACGAGTACCTGTAGCGGGCCCGATTGAAGGAGATGGGAACAAACGAAGCAAATTTGACGTAAAAATAGCAGTTTATCACACCAATTCAGATTGTTCTCATGGTCTGGAAGATCGTCGAAGCGATATAAATTGTTAAATAATTTTAAAAAATCATGACCATATAAATCTTCACTGAACGTCAAGCATGACCAGGGATCTAGATACAGGAGACGGATCGACTGGTTCAATACAATTAAGCTGGGTCAACTTGACGCCGGCTTTCGATTAATCTTGCCTGGTGAATTGGGATTTACTTGCGTCTTATTGGTGTGTATGGAAGCAAAGAATGGATGAAGATCTAACTAAGGAAGAGAGGAGGAAGACTGGAATATTTTAAATAGGGTATTGTACCAGACGTGGTGTTCAGTTGTTTTTTAAATCAATTTCACCTTCCAGGTAATCATGGCTTGTGCTGGCTTCAATTTCGGGTCACTAGAAGTAGATCCGTCTCCCGTATCAAGATCCATGTAGAATGGCGACCATCATACTTGTTATAAATCTAAGATGTTCTACAGTATCTTCGAAGTGACGCCACAGTCATTCAGCTTCATCCGATGGAAGACAATGACAAACCACCATCGGTTCACCTTGCCCAGGGACCTTCGGCTCAGAACCTGCCTTCGGGAAGAATGTCCATCATCATCATCAACATCGTGATAATTTTAAGCACAAAAGACCAAACCAACGTCGGGGTGGATGAGAGGTTAGCGTGCTCGCTTACTGTGCGTGTGCTTACGGGTTCAATTTACGTCAGGGTTCATTGAGTGGGGTGGTTCGGCGCCCACTTTACCAAAAAAACTGTAGGCCCAGTCATTAGAAGCTCGCTAGCTCGTTTAGGGCCTTAATAATTCAATCAAGACCAAACAGCAACTTGGGCCTTTGTGTGCATTAACATGTATAATGTGGAGGAAATATTATCAGTTTGCCTTCTGAGATAAGTGTTAACGATTTTAGTGATGATATTGCTGAAAATGTTTCATTTGAAAGCAATCAGAATGTTTTTGCAAACACTTATTGAATGGAATTGAATTATTTTTATGGCCATGTGACACATCTAGATTACAGTCAGACTGGGATAGGGGAAATGACAAGGATATGGGAAAGGAACCAGGGAGGACATATATTTTAAGGTGCAATTTCTCGTGCATGACTGAGGGGGAAATAACATCTCGGGTAGGGGGAAGGAGGATGTTGGAAGGTAGTCAGCCAGGGCCTACTTTGTAGGTACCATCCCGGCATTTGTCTGGTATGATTGAGGAAGAACCTTGGGGAAACCTTCGTCTGGATTGGCGGCTGCTGGGATAGTTTCTAGGATCTTCCGATTGCTAACGCAAGAACTATGTTGTTGAACTATCTGTAAAACAACAATTGGATTTCGTGGGCCCCCGTGAAGATACATTGCCCAGGGCCCCGCAAAGGCTAGAGCCGTCTCTGTACTGGTCTATGTCTGCCAAACTATTTGTTACGCGTGCCTTTGCAGTCTTTGTCAGCACTGTCAGGCATGTTCATGTATATATTTTGAGTAATAAATGCCTGTTTAAACCGAAACTACGTGAGTCACTGCAGACGCCATCTCCCCCTTGCTCCAAATTTGAACGGGACAAACGAGGCCTTACGCGGTCGAATTACTTTCCAGGTATTATCAGCATTGGGCTACAAAAACATACACGAAATTTTATCAAAAAATTCCTGTTCTAATCGAAATACTTCCCTTGTAAGACCAGATATATTCTTACTGTAATTTTACCCTATGTTCTGAACTTTATTTGTGGCGATCTGACAGACGTTTTCATTAGTCCCGGCAACACTGCTTGACTTCACAGCAAGTCGACGCAACATCAGTAGGTTTCGAATATATTTCGTGCCCGTGCAGGACACTTGGATACAAGAACACTTTTTTTGATAAGGAAGATCTCTCAGGACTGGCATAGACTAGACTAAGAACGTAATTACACGCCAAGAACGTAATTTTACGCACTCTGTTAATTTATGTTATAGACCACACTATTCTACTTACCGTCGACTTGCCCTGTTTTGTTTGAGAATATGGTCACCCTACTTTTAGATACAGATCAATGAGACAAAATTTTATATTTCTGGCCGAATAGGAGTCAGACCGGCTTTTCATGCAGGCGATAGCAGCGATCTTTGCTTACGATTTGACTGAGAAGCCAATTGAAACACGTGTTTAAGGGCTGTTTTTCACTAAAGCTTGCGTTGCGTGCTTTGCTTTCGATTTGGGTGAGTAGCCAATTGAAATATGTGTTTAAGGGCTGTTTTTCACGAAAGCTTGCGTTGCGTGCTTTGCTTGCGATTTGGGTGAGTAGCCAATTGAAACACGTGTTACACGCAGAACACATAATAGAGGGCCTTAAAACATATGTTTCAATTGGCTACTCACCCAAATCGAAAGCAAAGCACGCAACATTAGCTTTCATGAAAAACAGCCCTAAGTATTTCTATTGGCTACTCATTGATATCGCTTGCATGAAAAGCGAGCCCTAAGTTGTTGTAAAATGGAAAAGGAAACTATTTATTTTTAAAACTAAGTGTAATGTTGAGAAACTTTGTATTGGATGGTTGTAGTTCTAATTGTTATTATGCACATATCTCTTGACGAAAGTTTACGAAAAGGATGATCAGTTAAGTATAGTTAGAATCACATAAAACTCGTAAAATGTTTTCCGTTTTCATATCACTGGAAAATTAATTAATGGTTAATCTGGTTTGGGGAACATTATTCAGAAAACAATAAACAATGAAATATGTAAAAGAGCAAACAGCAACAAATTATGTTACTATTTATTAAATATTACGAGAAAAATACTGAGATGAAACAGATTTCTCTGTAGATTCGTTGTTCACTATCATCTCAAATTAAAATCAGTGAGGTGAAACTCAGACGGAGGACTGTGTATACATGCAATCGTCAGGGTTCAGCAACGATCATCATTTTGGATGATCAATGTTCCTTTGGAAAAATTGCGGCAGAACCTTTCCAACGACACCTCAACCACCTTCCTAGGCCTTGTAGTTCCTAACTTGAAAATTGACTCTCCTCGTACCCCGTGACCCTATCCTACGATCTGGTGTTATACGGGTTTAAAGTCGTCTCGTTAAAACCTCTTCGACGACACCACAACTACCTTCCTAACCATAGTAGTTCTTGAGTTGAAAAATGTCGACAAAGCAGTTGTATAAGGCTTCAAAGCGCTTGCTGCTGAAGCCTAAGGGCTGATTTTCTTGTAAGCGTGCGTTGTCCGCTTTGCTTGCGATTTGGGTGAGTAACCAATTGAAACACATGTTACACGTAGAACACGCAATGAAACACGTGTTTCAATTGGTCCAAATCACCAAAATCGCAAGCAACGCACGCTTGCAAGAAAACCAGCCCTTAAAGGATTACAAATAATAATATTAAATTATAGGAACATAAATATAGAGATAATGAGCAAGTACAAAAAACAAAGTAGTTAAAAGTTTTTACTACTGTCTCATCATCTCTTTCAATCATTTTTATATAATTGGGCAAGTAAAAATGTTTTAAAAAAATTGTATTTTAACAATGGCGGAATTACTATTCTATGCTCGAAAATAAAGGATGAGCATACAATTTCTAAATTTGACAGGATAGTTTAAGAAATATAATTATGACCTTTAGGCATCTCAGGTTGCGATAGGGTGGGGAAGAGGATGTTGGAAGGCCATAGACCAATAGCAGCATTTGCCTGGTGTAACCGATTAAAATCTCGTCATGACCTTGCCTTGCGATTGCTTAAGAAACGCTCTACAAACTGAGCTACGGCCGATCGGTAAATGTACCATGATTGTATTATTTTGAACAACATACACACAAAACACACTTATCCTGGAAACTACGTTCCTTTCACTGCAATTTGATATTTTAAGGCACTTTCGACTAACAGTAAATTTCCAACAACTTGCAACCGACTTTTCAATTATTTTGTTTTACATTTTGCCATTCATTCATTATTTTTTTAAGTAAACGAAGATATAGCAACGATGTTTATTCCTCTCCTATATATTGACTCTTTCAGTATACATAGTAGACCAATTTCACATTCATAATGAACGTTGCACTGTAGTTTATTGTTTTTCTTTTCTTTCTTTCTTTTACAGTTTCCGACATTGGAGGAACTTCATTGTACGTCAGTGACCTTCATTAGACATTTCCTGTAATATACTAATGGTATACATGCATGTCAATTCCCTCGAAATACCTATAGCGTAATCCTCTACTTCTATTCTGCGAAATAATTTGTTTTCTTTTTTTTTTATGGCCCCCACTTTTATTGCATCTTTCTTGTCTAGAGAGATTGGATTGCTATCATTTAACTTAATGACTGGTGTTGATCCTTTTAAAAGTTATGTTTGTGCCTTTTCAATATGTGCTGTTGAGCTCAATTTATTTTTAGTTTATGGTTTGTTAGCTGGACGGATATCTACAGCCTAAGTCTGTTAAACAGTCTGAAACACATCCGTTGACGAGCACTTTGTCACAAAAACGGACCAACAGGTAGCATATTCTGAATTTCATGTCAAAGTTCGCGTTGTAAAACTGAGGAAAAATGCAGCAAAATCTCGGTCAAAATGGCCGACAACAGGACTTGAATCTGTGTTCCTCCAGTATCAGTTGGGACCGCGGTGGCTCAGTGGTAGAGACGTTACCTCTAGTGCGTAGAGTCCGTGGTTCCCAGCTTTAACCATGTAGGCTTTGTGATGGGTAAATACCGTGTGCGTATGATTACTCAGGGCTCTCCCATTTCCTCCCAGTTTCTTCATTCCACCCACCATCATCTATTTGACCTGAGCCAAAGTTGCCTAAAGGACAAAATATCCAGCAACAGTTGAACTGCACGATACCTAACCCTTCTTTCCTTCCTAAATTACCAGGATGACCGATTTGAGTGAACTGTTCCAGGTTTTTCCTCATTCCCACCAGGCGAATGTGAAAATATACTAAGAACGGAAGCCCTGACTATTACGTTTCCCATCCCGTTCGTTTGAAGATACTTTTGCCGAGAGATGTCATCGCTTAAACTTGTAAAGGGATTTATGTCATAGGTTTTGTACAGATCAAAAAATATAAGTCAATGAATCATAACTGAAAGAAACCAGAAAGGACGTAATTGTTCATCGGGTCCAGCATAATCTCTAAGGCCACAGGGTTCCAGATTCAAATCCCGGATAGAGCATAAATGTGAGGAAATTGAAACCAAATATCTTATTGTCTCTTTAACTTTAAAATGGGTTGTAAGTACAAAGATTTACTCCCAAATTTTATCTTTAAATTTGCAGCTTTTGCACACTTTAATAGAGAGAACTTTTGATTATTTCTGCATGTTTTGTGCATGATATCCTCATATAAATTCCAGCGCACTTATTTTCATCGAATTTCTTCAATATATAAGGAGAAAAGTGTCGATTTTGGTTGGTTAAAACAAAAGACTATCACCGAGATCACAGTAAGTGTAGTAATTAGAATTTTTCGTCAAGATTTAGTTACTTTTCAGAAACTTTCTGTTAAGATTTAGTTACTTTTCAGAAACTTTCTGTCAAGATTTAGTTATTTTTTAGAAACTTTCTGTCAAGATTTAGTAACATTTGTCAACATTTTCGCCAATTTTATGACTGGGAAATATAGACACCATTTGAATGTTTATATCAGGATTTGCAGGGGTGGGAACTTTTACTATTATTTTAATTTTTATATACAAGTATTTTAGGGGATTTTGTCAATATTTAGACAGTTTTACAAGTTCTAAGGAGTTCCAGAATATTGTCTAGGATGTTCTAGGAATAACAGGATACTTTAGGAGAGTACCAGCATATTGGAAATTTCTGTGTGAGCGGATTGGCACTGATCCTGAAAAAATACAGAGAAATTTATTTTCTTATTAGAAGTTCACAATTTTCTATAATGTTTGCAGAAAGAGAAAACGTTTTAATAGTAACGAGATGCTAGTCAAGTGTTTGCTGACGCTATCTTGTTTATTGTAGAAATATTTAAAATCAATGGATCTCAAATTGAAACGTGATTAAGGAAGGCGTGGGCGTAAGTCGTAGCAGTAACTTACTTTATGTCTTTGAACAGCGCATTTCTAAACCTCTATGCTGTTATATTCTGGTATTTAGTGACGGCTGACAACTTGACCTCTCCGCTCAAAATCCCACTTGAGACTCTCATTTTTCACAATTCTCAGCCATCTTCATGTAACTCCTTAAAATGTCTGATTGGAAAATGCTTGAAAATGTCCTGAAAAATATTTACATTTGGCCGTCTCTTTGGAAATTCAATGTCGCCCATCTGATTGTCTAGCTATGTGACTAGCCAGTTCATCTTCGCAGTCTTGATTATACTTCTTGTATACATTTTGTTTGTGAACGAATCAATTTATTTGTTCCTGCTAGTTATTCCTCCAGTGCTCTTTCTGTAACTCTTAATCTTCGTGAGTTGTTTGTGTATTCAATGTCTACGTTTCTCAACGTCACAGGTAAGACATATTGATTATAGTCTTTACGCTTGAGACATATTGGTAGGTCAAAATTAGTACAGGTCTCCAAACGATCTCCATGTATTTTTACATATTTTATTAATTTTTATAAGTTATTTTGGCATTTTCAGTTGTTCTATGTTAATATACTCATGAACTACATCCATTTTCTTCTCGTAAATCTGTCTTTCTTTCTTTTCAGCATGTATTACTTTTTGTTTAACTTAAATTCATTTCCAGTTCTATTTTCGTGCTCTCATTATACTCAGCTTTTCCGTTCAAGTTTCTAATTCTTCTGCACTTGAAGCAAAGAAGATAATTTAATCAGGAAATCGCAAATGGTTAAGGTATCCTCTATTTATTTTTATTCCAACTTCATTGCAGTCCAATGTTTTTAACACTTCCTCCGGGACTGTAGACCGTAATTTTGGGAGAGATGTGTTTCCATGCCATATCTCTGTTCCAACTTTGAATTTTTCACTTTCTTAATATGGGCCGAGTAAATGTTTCGTAGGAGACCTAATGCTTGCACCTTTGACAGCTTCATGGTCAAATTTATTGAAGTACCCGGTATTGCTGTTAAGGAGACCAAATCGAGGACCTTTGCTTTTCAAAAATCCTAAACACAGTGGTAGTAGTGCTTTCTATAATTGTATTCATTACTTGTCCACTATAAAAATCCACAACGAAATACGACTTGTTCCCTTCCCTGGTTATAATCTAACTCTCATTCAATACAATTCAAAATAAGTTTGGTGATCATTTCGTGTAGAGAATAGTTTAGAACAGTGATTCTGCCAGACTTACCTACCCCCTATGGGAGGTCTCAACTTCCAAATTTTCGAGGGCACCCCCAACTGTAAATTTTACGTTCAAAAATCGATAGAAAGCGTGCAAAACACCGCTTACACCCTCCTAATTTTGACTTTACCACCCCCCAACTGAAATTCCTCGAGGAATCCCTGGTGTAGAAGAATGTTGACCATTACAATGTCAACAACATCTTTAATGACCAAGTTGTATGTACGTAAGTTTCCAATTGGCTGCTTTGCTTTTCACTTTGGTATTTTGCTTTTCACCTTGAAATAAAGCAGTCCCATGTTTGATTCTTCATTAAGACAATAGTGAATCATTTTGGTTCACCTTGCCAAGAGATCATTATCAAGGTTAATAAATGTACTTCCAGAAGGAAATAACTGACTAACTAACTAACTCTATGCCTTATGGAACTCGCAAGTTCATCGCCGCAGAAACAAACGTTCGCCATTGGATTCTATCCTGGGCAGTATCAATCCAGTTTTCATCACGAACACCTACTTCTAGAAAATCTCTTCTAATATTGTCCTCCCAACGACGTCTCCGTCTTCCCAATGGCCTCTTTCCATCGGCCCTTCCAACCAGGATAGAATATAATCTTCGTTTTTCCCCCATCCGAGCTACATGCCCTGCCCACCTTAGTCGTCGCGATTTCATTATTTTTACAACATCTGGTGAATCGTACAGTCCGTGGAGTTCTTCATTATGCAGTCTCCTCCACTCTCCAGTCATCTCGTCCCGTTTCGGCCCATATATCTTTCTCAAAACCTTATTTTCAAATACGTAATTTATGTTCATCTGCTAGGGTCGTACTCCAACTTTCGCAACCGTAAAGTATTACCGGCAGAATAACCGTTTTGTATATTTTTAATTTCAATTTCCTTGATATTAATCGCGATGTTAGAAGTTTTTGGACTCAGTAGAAACATGCGTTCCCCGATACTAAGCGGCTTTTTATTTCTTCCGTGACCTCATTTTTGCTTGTTATGTATGCTCCCAAGTATTTAAATTTGTTTACTTTCTCTATGACCTCATCCCTAATTCTTATGTTTTTA
>JAGDQP010035986.1:0-11125 GCA_022664845.1 Lepisma saccharinum | reverse complement strand
TTGATAATAATATACAGGGTGTTTGAAATGATTGTTATATGTGTATTGGGAACCAGTTGCCAATAACCTAATTAAGTGAGATTTATGATTGAAGATTGCCACTTACAGAAGACATTTATGCTTCTCTCTTAAACGAGACACCCCTCTATGCGGCAGTCTCTCAATCATCTTTTTTGCTGAAGTACTATATCGATTCTGATTTGGTAAGCTGACATGTCATTATTTGTCAAAATATGACATCATTTGTGACGCCACCTCGTATCTCTTGCTCCCAAACTACGAAGGCTTATAAATTTATCCAAACGAACTGTTTTCTTGTTTTTTATTTTATATCGCCACCTCTCAAAATGTGTCCCATTATTTCAGGGACATCCTGTACATTCATCGTTATTTAGTATTGTTATATTGAGTTACGCAAATATGTCAATTTGCATTGGTATTAAACCACTATTAAAGTAATGAATTATTTTACGCATAATAACAATGATTAAGCGCGGAAACAGTTTGGAGAACAGTTTAGCGTTAAGTTCAAAATAGATAAATTGTTAAAACTAACGAATTGGAATTCTTCCAGACTATTTGCCCCAATGGGAAGTACCACTCCTACAAATTCTGAAACACTTCCCATGTTTTTTTACGGTCAAAAATGGACAAAACTCCTGAAAAAGTCTGTTTTAACCAAGGATGTTTCACTAGAGGATATGCGATTTCGCCATGAATATGAAGCCAAACATCACAGCTTAGTCCCGACGAGTCAGCCCACTCACTCCAATCAAAAACGTAGTTTTCTGTTAACAAATATGGCAGCAAGCTCTCTATAGTTGTCTGCTAACCAATCAGATGTATCGTCTTGGTCGATGCTCAGTTGTTTTTTGGCTTCACTATTCCGCTGGGCAAGTGATAAGTATAAGGAGATCATACACTAGAAAATCCTTGGTTTTAACACTATTAAACCTCCCAATATTGACTTTACACTTCCAAAAAATCCTGACGAATCTCTAAGATTTCTAACTCCATCCATTCTTCTTGTAAAAGTCAGCGTCAATCCATAATAATAAAAAAGCAGAGATGAAATATCAAAGCCGACTGGACACGTTCTATATAAGTATTGCCAACCAAGTTATAAAGGTAATGAATCAAGTTATGTAGGATTTTAACATGGTCAAACTCCGCACGCTCCACACACCGTTCGTTCAGAGGAGAGATAGATACGAAAAAGGTAAGGTATTAGTGACTATTTCATCTCGTATCTCGCTCGCAGTATTCAGCACAGTTAAGCAATGACGCCACTGAGAGATGGTCAAATATGGGAATACCAAATAGCATTATACAGGCCTGTATACTGTACGGGTTTAAACCAGGAGCGATGCTAGTGCCGCGGGAAGAACAATATGTCAGACATTCGGTAGGGATGTGGAAAATGAACGGACCGTACAACGGTGGTTTAACGAATTTTAGAACTGTGATGAATTCCTCCAGGACGCACCACTTATACTACAGGACGCACCACTTATACTACAGGACGCCCACAAATCAGAAAAAAAGACACTTCAGGCACCTATTGAGGTCGGTAATTGCAAAACATTGGGATAAATATTCAATTGCAGCGCGGAGACCATTCAACAACACCTCCAGTAGCTTGGGAAATGGTATAAAGTAGAGGATGGGTCCCACATGAGTTGACAGGGGCTCGGAAAGTAACAGAGTACATGCCTATGTTTGTTTGCTGTCTCCTCTGAAGGATCCGTTTCTGAACAGTGTTGCCCTGCGAAGAGAAATCGGTTCTTTAAAATACTCCACTGCGCCCATATAATTAGTTTTCACATCAACCCCTTCCCAAATAAGCATAACAACCTCTGAACTAACAGAATATTACGTTCTGTATTTGATGAACAGCTCGCGGTATCGCATATTGTGAACTGCTACTACCTGGTCAGACAATCAATACAATTGTGTTCGCGCAGCTATTGCAATCGCAGAGATGTCATTCTGTTACAGAACAATGCGAAGCCACATGTTGCTATAAGGTCATCCGTGACACCATTATCCGGCTGTGAAACTAAAAATTACATCGTAAAGTTAAAACAGTTACAAAGAGACCTGGGCTTCGTTTTAATATTTACGGAAAATGGATAGATAAGATAGACAGTGAAACTTCTTCGCAACCGCCCCTCTAACATCATGGAAAATGGCAGGTGCTTGAAGGCACGTTGAATCCTCTCCATTCATCAGGATTTGCTCTTTGTTTTAACGTATATGATTTATCTCCATTAATGCTATCAACAAGTCGTATTCCTTCTTTAGCCTGTTCCTCCTTTTCCTTCAATTATATATCTCAGTATCGAATCCCTGCATAAACAATGACGCAAATAATTCCCTTTTCTGTCCTTCTTTGAATCTATATTGTTTATGTTTCGCCTACTCTTTTCAGCACATCCTCATTAAGTTTGAGTTCAGATTATCTTTCACGTTCTTCCTCATGTCCTCATTTTGAAAATTTTCTATGTTCTTTCGTCACTCCTCCGTAAAATTCATGTTCCGGTGTGCATATTCCTCACAAAACAGTAAATCAAAGTTTTCCTGAATTGTAATTTTATTGGTCCAACAGGAAAGATTACTATTTTTAGTGAATGGTTCTTTCGTGATTGCTATTCACTCATTTGTTTTCTTCTTATATTTCATATTTTCACGTACAATACTTTAATAGATAATTGAGGCTAGCCACTTCTTGCAATTTTCATGTCCCAGTCCCTAGAATATGTTTATTAAGCATAGCAGTTTTGTACGTGATCATTGATTTACGCGCACACTGCCATAACACCCTCCAGTTTCACCATTACACCCTTTATTTTTTTCATTTCTTCGCAGAATAAACTACAAATAACATTAAATAAAGTAGGTTTAACCACATTTCTCTTAAGCGAGTCAAGTGTCCCTCTCCAAATATCCTGGATAAACCACTCATCATTTTTATAACAGTTTGCATTTTTTCTCAATTACCATCAAGTAAGTTCTTGATTTTGTACTCTTTAAAGTATCCAAGTAACATTCTCATCTCAGAAACAAGAGGAGACGCCATTTTGTCATCCTTTATTTCCGGGACAGTTTCCTAATAGCTACAGTACATTGAACTGAACTGAATGACCTTTGCAAAATTTAGGATTATTTTAAAAGTACCACTCGACTATTTTCCTGGAGTAGCCCCCTGTTAGCGGTGGGCATACGTAAAAGTACTGTTTATTCAAAAAATATGTTTACGCAAAGTTTTGTGCCGTCCCGTCGTTGGTCTAGTAAATTAACCCTCGATGTTAAAAACTTAAAGCAACGACAGAAAACCGTCGTTGCTCTAGGCACGTCCATAATTTAAACATTGCATTGTGTGGATATCAATATTTAAAGAGAACCATGGAAATAGGTAACGAATCTACTGCTATCTAGCTGAAATTGACGCCAGCACATGCGCGCACACCTAGAGTACCTGGCACTTGTGATCGATTAAAATAAATATTCACATCTCCCTCACTTTCTTCCTAAGCACCAGCTGACCAGGTTTAAACACGCGCAAGCATAGACAAACCAATAACATACGCAAATTCATCCCAATCATCCAGGCAAGTTTAATCGAAAACTTGCGTTAATCTGTCCCAGCTTAATTGTATTGGACGAGTCAATCCATTACCTATTTAGTCATGAAAGAAAACGAGGTCAGACTATTTTGATTTTCAATTCCTGATTTTTATTACCCCTTAATAGAAATTCTAATTATTAACGTCTCACGTTTATATCACAAGTATTAGGTGAACTCAAACATTGGCATAAAAAGCAAATTATCAATTGTAAGTATGAATAGTTTAAAATGTTTTTGCTATATTCATTGCTTATTAGTTTGTGTAATAAGACTTACGAGGAAATACTTATGGGGTAAATGAACAAGAAGACTGGGGTTTAAGGCCTGCCTTTCTCCTAAGCGTGCGTTGCTTGCTTTGCTTGTGAATTGGGTGCGTAGCCATTCGAAACACGAATTGCACGTGAGAACACGCAATAAAACACGTGTTTCAATTGGCTACTCAGCCAAATCGCAAGCAAAACAAGCAACGCACACTTGCAAGGAAAGCAAAACTAAAGGCTGATTTTCATAAAAGCTTGCGTTGCTTGCGATTTGGGTGAATAGCTAATTGACACACGTATTACACTTAACCTTACAATAAAACACGCGTTTCGATTGGCTACTCACTCAAATCGCTTGTAACGCAAGCTTTGATGAAAATCAGCCCTAAGAAATAATATAATCGAACTCTTCTTAGTGCATATTCAAATGCTGGAAATTAAATTCAAATATTCTTAAATAACAACACTGAATTCAGAAGATAATTGCAAGTATGTGTTGACAAAAGATAGTCTTATTCACAAAGCTTAAAGGAAATAAAGATGATTGGTGATAGGACGTGTATAATACTTGCGAAATAAATTTGATTTGTGGAACTTCTGTTACTGATGAAAACTAATACGATAAATGGGTTTTCAGTCGGTGTATCTGGTAACATTGCTGGAAAACTATATTTGTCGGCTACCATTGATCTCTAATTAATCTTAGTGGATTGCTCGATTGCATTATAGATCGAGTCAGTATTTAAAGTCACACGTAAGATGGACCGGTTAACATCGTTTCTGCACACCAAATTTTCAGTTCTCAGTTTCTTATGCTTGTTGTCGTTATTTGGGTTGTTTTCTAACTTATGTGCTAATTCCCGCAAATATCGTTAATGTTTACACGATGTGATATATGGCCGTCCATCATGAGCATAGCTCAAGAATTGATAAATAAATTTAAAAAACAGGGCACAGTGACACAGTAAAAAAAATGACTTACAACTGAAAATTTAGTTCAATTTGTACTAAACTGAATGAAAATGGACAAAGATTGTTAAGTGCCTTCTTTCGTGTCAGGTGCTGGGGTTCCACTCCGATATCATTAACTACGCCTTACATGTCAATGTAGTTTTACCGAGACTATATCATATTATTTGTAGCAGTGTAAGCCTATATTCAATTCTATCTAATGTATTTTGATTCCATCAAAAGGGAAAAGTTACAGTATCCTGGTACGATTTTGAATTCCGAAAAAACTTGTTCAACTAGTGAGGATGTGTCTCATTGACCTCATAAGCAGAGTACGGATAGATAATAACATGACAGACAGTTTCGAGATTCACAGCGGATTGAAAAAATGTGATGTCTTGTCACCACTTGCGTTTAACTTTGCGTTAGAATATGCGATATTAAAAATAAGAAGGACATAAACGGGACTAAAATTGAATGGATTGAATAAACTGTTCGTCTACGCGGACGACGTAGATTTAATAGGGGACGATATACATCCACTACAAAGTAACACCAATATCTTAGTAGAAGCGTGCAATGAGATAGGTCTACAGGTAAACATAGAGAAAACAAAATACATGAAAACAAGCCGAAACATTGGGAATGAAGGAAATAGATACATAACAATTAGGAATGAAATCATAGAGAAAGTAAACAAATTTAAATACTTAGGAGCATAGGTAACAAGCAAAAACGAGGCCATGGAAGAAATAAAGAGACGCTCTGTATCGGGCAACCCATGTTTCTATTTAGTCCAGAAACTCCTAACATGGCGATTAATATCAAGAAAGTTGAAATTAAAAATATACATAACTGTTATTCTGCCGGTAATACTTTACGCTTGCGAAAGTTGGAGTACGACCCTAGCAGATGAATATATTAAATTAGGAGTGTTTGAAAATAACGTTTTGAGAAAAATATACGAACTGAAAAGGGACGAGATGACTGGCGAGTGGAGAAGACTGCATAATGAAGAACTCCACGGACTGTATGACTCACCCGGACTGTACGATCTTCAAGAAGTAATTGTTTGACACCGGCCTGATTTTGCTCAGGATAAAATCTTATGGCGAAGATTTGTTACTGTGACGATGAACTTACGAGTTCCGTAAGCCATAAAGTAAGCAAGTAAGTGTATATTCAAGTCGTTTCGGATCAGCCTCTCCTAACCCCTCGAACGATTTATATCCCACCACCACTTTCAACTTAAATAACAAACTGTCAAAGAGTTTTGTGTTTAAACTCTTGCAGGGACACAAGCGATTATATATCCACAGTTAACTATTTCTTTTTTAAAGTTTCGTTTTGAGCTATTTAAGGAAATTTGGCTCAGGCAGAATGGATGATGATGGTGGAATGAAGAAATTGGGAGGAAACGGGAGAACTCACCACACACACAGAGTTTGTCTACCAGAAAACCACACGATTCGGGATCGAACCGAGGACCCCACGCACCAGAGGTGAGCGCTCTATCACTGAACTATCCGACCCATTCTCGGTTTTAGAAGATTAAACCTACTGGCTGCAGCCTGCATCTCAGTTGACAATGCGTTGGTTACACACCCAGAAGGTACTCGGATTCATTCCAGCATCCAGCCATCCCGAGTTTTCTCAAGTTTTCCCTCCGCGACAGCAGACTAATACAAGAATGCCATCTTCAAACTTGATGCCCACATTCTCTCCACCCACTCTATTCCGACCTAGGCCAAAGTTCCCTAAAGACCATAAATACACTTCCATTGAAGCGTTGACTTCATGTCCATCCAACAGAGATCATTATCGGTTAATTTTACCCGAGGCTTTAGAATAACAGCTTCCATCCAGAACATATCACAACTATGCTTGCCTAATTTCCTTCCTCTCTAGTGTACAGGAGATGAAGAAGCAAACACTTTCCACTTGGTCTGTGACGTCATTTACCGCTTTCTTCGACATCACTGACACACAGAGGCATGGTTTTCAAGACTCGCAGAGTGGGTCAGGCTCATATGAAAGTTATCTCCATAATAAATTTAGTTCTTTAAAATGCCAAAACAATATATCAATTTCCAATTTTATTTCTTACTCCAGTAATGGTTTCCGTGATAATTCGCTGGTGAGGTTGGCTATCTTGTAATTAAGGGGTGCCAAGTTCGATTCCCGCTGGGAACACTCGGAACCATTTTAAACTATAGGTACTGTTCTTATGATGTAATTTTCATCCCATGGAAGGCAATTTCAAACTACTATAGGTTCACCGTGCACAGAGACCTTTGGGACTGTCGCTATTCGGACACGAGCTTGTATATGTAGATCAGAATGGTAATAAATCGTAAAGAGAATATAGCGTTCTTGGCTCTTGTCGAAGGTACTATCCCGACTGTTCATATTTTCCCATGCTAGACAAACAGCCGTGGTAAGAAACCGTAATATAGGTCCATAAGAAAGAATTCTTACGGAGGCAAGGATTGATTGATTTCTTACAAACGTACTAAACAAGCTGCTGTGCCTCTAACGGCGGGACCTACAGTTTTTGGTAAAGTGGGCTCCGAACCACTCTGTTCAATGGAACCCCGTGTGACTTGAATCCTTGAACACGAGTACAGGAAGTGAGGGTGTTAACCGCTGTTGACCAACCGGAAGTCCTTGCTTGGTCGTCACATAAATTGTTCATTGCTGGAAAGGGTGAGACAAGCGGCACAGGTTTTTCTCGGCTCATTAATAATCCAACTGACGCTTACCAGGTTTTCCCTTAGTTCCACCACACGAATTCAGAGGCGGCACCTATAAGAAACATGACTTGGCCGCTAATTCCAACCCTATACCCGGAAGACACACAGAAAAACATGTAACACAGTCAAACGGTAACCACTAGATCCCGTGGTCCAGTCCGGTAACGTCGCTGACTTCGGATCGGCAATGAAGAGCCACACGAGTTCGAGCCTCTCTGCCAGCCATCCTGACTGACGGTTTCTCAGTTTCACCAAGCAAATGCCAGGATAGTACATAAAAAAGGGTTGATTCCTCATTCCTGTTCCTAGAAGTGTGATCGTCGATGACAATCATCTATTAGATATAGTCAACTTATGCCAAAACTTGGCAGTTTAACCCATACAAGATAATTTCTATTAATTTTTCGAACGCCATCACCCAGACGTGACAGTATAGTAAGAATATTTAATTATACTAATAAAATCTTTAGGCCCAGTGGTCGACCATCTTGACTGGGGTTTATCCAGTTTTTTTAGTCACACCAGCTAAATGCAGGGATGGTACCTCCAGTCTGACTCCATCCCACATTTTCTCTCTCCTAGCCCGACCTGAGCCATAGATGCCTAAAGACCATAAAATATTGAATTAAAATTATACTAGGATAGATTTTTAACGCAGTTCTTCGAAGTTGTAATAAATGGAAATCTGTTCCAAGCCTCCTTTGTAGGTTATAGTTCACAGAAGTGGAAAAAACACACAGGTGCGAGACCGATTGCCGAAAACACTAACTGAAGTTTCGCAGGGTTTCCCTCAGGAGAGTGCAGATAATGCTTTCTACATCAATGGCCTGAACTACCATCATCCCCTTCCGTTCCCTTTCCCGGAAGAACGCTCATCGAGGGACGTGAACCTTGAGAAAAACCACAGCTATTAATGAAACCTTAAAAAACGAAACTTTAAAACAATGTCAGTGTGTCTGCGGTAGGTGAATGGTAACCCTCACTGTCTTGTCAAGAAGAGGTTTCGGGTTCGATAGCTGTGAAAATACAAGTGCTTCGGAGCCCACTTTAAAATGCATGTCCTATCCTTACAGTTTCCTCATCCAATGGAAAGCAATCGCAAACTAGCATCGATTTACTCTGCTCAGCGACCCTTGGGTCATAGACCTGCCTTCGGGGACCTTGGGGTGGACGAAAAGTAAGCGCATTCGGTTTCTGTACGCGTGGTCAGGTTTTCAATCCCCACCGGGGTCCATTGAACGTAATGGTTCGGAGTCCACTTTACCAGCAGGTTCTATCCTTAGACGCTCACCAGCTCGTTTAGACATTAATAATAATTCAATCGATCTGCCTTCAGACAGAACAGCCATGCCCATCACAATGTATATACGTGGACACAACTTCTGGAAGATCAGGAATGCAATGGATCGTTAAAACATGCAATTTCTTTGGATTTACAGCCAGGGATTGCGCCAGAATTTTCAGTTTTTTTTTGGGGGGAGGCGGGTGTGAAATCAAAATTTGGATTGCGTAGGTGGAGTTTTGCACGGTTTCTATCGAGTTTCAACCGTAAAAAAATTAAAGTTGGGGTCACTCGAGAATTTGGGGGGTGATAGTCCCCACAAGGGGAGGCTGGCAGAATCACTGATTCACACGTTTTGACGACAATTCAATCTTATATTTTTTTAAAAATTAACACGATTCACATTTTAATTTTCCACTTTCAGATTAATGATGCACATGTCAATTTCTTTAGCATTTTTTAAAATCACTTTACAGAAATCAAGCACACGAATTCGCGCAAGCGAACACTTTTTTAATCATTAAACAAAATCTTCCTCACTTCGTATGTTTTGGTTTTCCTTCCTACCTTGCACATGAATTTGAGGATTCCCTTCAGTTGTCACTGCTAACAGCGCCACGGTGGTACACACAGCAACTACCAGCACTCGTCCAACTTTCATGATGTTGGTTCACGCACTCGAAATCTAATTCTAACCGGTGAGACCTACTTTCCAGCAGTTTTATACCACGGATGGCCGCCATGTTCCCGTCCGATGGCTGCTGGAAAGAAAAAAACGAAACAGCTGATTGTGGCGGCCTCTCTTGCACGCAGAGATATATTCGTAAGACAATATACACTCGTTGCACTGCACAATATCTTAATTATGGAGTAACGTCATCTCCTGTCGTATTTCATTGTTTTTTGATGACAATATTTGCGAAATATAAAAAAGGAAAAGGCAAAAAAAAAAAAAAAAATGTAAAAGGATTGTCAGACCTATTATAATGTACAGATGTAAGCGCATTCTCGTTTCATGGTTCAAAAACCTCGCTTCCAGAAGTGAAGGAATAGGGTTCAAGTCCACAAGTAACGCCCCCTCCTCGCTTTTGTTTAATTTTTGTGTAGTCTATGTACAGAAATCATTAGAACATTTCAGAATGTTTGAGTTGAATTTTATTTATATCCTTTTATCTAAGGTTCAGGCTGGGATAGGGGAAGGGAAAGGGTTCGGGAAGGTGTAGGCCAGGTCCTATGTTGAAGGTGCCAACCCGGTATTTTCCTGGCGTGACTGAGGGAAAACCCGGGAAAACCTTAATCAGGATGGTCGGCCGCTGGGATCGAACTCACGAATGCTACGGTAACGCTCTACCACTGAGCTACGGCGGCTCGGCAACACGCAGAATGTATCCGCCAAAATGTATCCTTGCCAAAATGTATCCTTACCTTGAACCACTAATTTAAACATTCCTAACTTGCTTTATAAATTATTATTTGATTATTGTTATTATTATTAATAATAATAAATAAAAGAAACCACATCGTTGTCTTATGGAAACAAAATGTACACGGGAGCAAAAACTCAGATTCCGTAACTGGCTCCACGAAAAAGAGACACCAGCTGACCAGGGCCTGTTTCACGAAAGTACTTGTCAATATCCAGAAGACTGTCTCGAGACCGCTAACTTCCCGTTATAATCTTTATGTGTACTGTCGTTTGGTTGGCTAATTTTGCGTGCTAAAAGTTTATTAACAACTGAATACTGTCTAATATAATCATATTCCTTGCACAAAAAGATAGAACAATGACTGAATGAGAACAAGGGCTCGTGGTGGAATTGGCGATCTTGAGATAGTCCTCATGAAATGCAAATAGACAAGTGAAAACTTGACAATTCCATTCGTGAAACAGGCATCACTGGTCATCTTATTGTTGAGCGCATTTGCATACAAGTAAAACATTTTAGGATACCCTAGGCAGGGCGGATAAAAGTATGAGCTAAATGGACTGTAACCCAGGGCCCCAAATGCTTCAGAGGCTCCGCAGGATGTAAATAGTAAGCACAAGTTAGGGCCGTTCTAATGTATGCACACAGTGGGCAATCGTCTGGGGTCCCTAAACCTATACGGGCCTTCATTCATCCATGCTAATCTAAATACTTCTTACAAACATTGACTTTTCTAAATGAGGTCTCATGAACGATTCCCGGTACAACTTTGGTAAACTTTCCTTTGAGACTTTTTCGTAGCGTTCCTATGCCTGGCGCTCTAA
>JAGDQP010035985.1:0-19279 GCA_022664845.1 Lepisma saccharinum | reverse complement strand
CCTAGACCTCAAGACGCGAGGTCGAAGTTGAGTGAGGTTCAGGTCCGGTGTGGTCGAGGATCAAGTTCCATCATGAGTTTCAGGTTGAAATTTTATTTTGAGGTGGATGACACCTTTAAATTTGACTTTGGGTCCTTACCGCATCTTCTCCCCAGCCCTATCTTGACCTGAGCCATAATTTCATCAAGGTCATAAATTAATTCAATTCAATTCGAACATTTTGACTATAAGCTTCTCCTGAAGTCAATTAGTTTGACGATATATTTTAACAGGCTATTTAAAATGCTATTTAAAAATTGAATGAAAATATTTTGTTTCATTGCGTAATAATCAAAATATATTTTTTATAGTAATATTCTTTTTGGGTTGAACTTCGGCCTAGCCTGTCTGAGAGATGAAGCCTCTCGGCGATTACTTCTGGGAACAATGGTGGTAGTGGCCACGGTGTTAGTTGAGGTACTATCGTGTCATTCGACTAATTTACTAATTCAACTGAGGAATACCCTGGACAACATCAATCAGGATAGCCGGCAGATTGGATCGAACCTGCGTGTTTTCCCATTGCCTATCCCAAGTGCAAGACGTAACCAACAGAAACATGGCGGCCGTGACAAAGACTTATGGGTAACGAAAATAAGTCAGTAGCAGAATTCAGTATTCTGTTGTTATCGGAAAACGGGGAATGTCCTTTTAAAAGCTGTGCCTCAGAATAATAATATTCTGAACTGTTAAAAATTGCCCATTTTTACTTTGGTTTACGTGGACATAATACTAATGTAGATTGTAGAGTTACTGATATCACTGAATTGATAACTACACACTGGTCCTCAGTACAATAGAATTAAATTAAACTTGGGATTAATTTTTGACAAATATACTGTGGCGAACGTATGTTACACATAGTACGTCCATATAGTGTAATAATCTCTAGTCGTGGGCTGTGTGCAATCATCACAAACTACAATTACTATTATGAAACTTTAGTGTTCTGTACTTTTTTTTAGCAATAAACAATTTAACTATTTATGTTTATTATTTTGGAATCAGTATTTTCTATTTGACAGTCGAGTGCAGCTAGAAAGTTTGCGACAGCAACTAATCCGAAGGGAACTCTGTGGCGCGAGCAATTTGCACTGTTTTGAAAAGTTTCGTGTTCGAATACTAAATCTCAGACGAAAATATGCTGCGGGAGGGCCGAAGGAACCGTATACCGCGTATCACATATGCCAAATCGGACCTTTTGCGATAAGAGTAGCTTAACAAGTACTAAAATTAACACCAGAACATTGTTCACTAGTTGTTGTAAATATTTATTTGTAAAACTACGGTCAATTGATCGAACATGAAAATAAATTGGGGCCGCGGTGGTTCAGTGCCAATCCGGGTGGTCGAGCTGGCTAATGTTCTGGTCTGGTGACTAAAGGATCGCGGGTTCGATCCCGCTTCGGGCATGGATGTGATTTTAAATGTGTTGTCCGTAGTTTGGATAAGTAAGATAAACGCAAATTAAAGGTCCAAATTGTATAAATAAAATGTAGTGTGTAACAGGAAGTTAAATAAGCGAGTTTAAAAAAAAGTTGGTACAGCGCTTACCTCTGGTGCTAGGTGTCCTCGGATCGATCCCTGCTCATGCCATGTGGGCTTTGTAGATGGACAAACACCGTGTGCGTGGGTTTTCTCGGGGTGCTCCAGTTTCTTCCCACTTTCTTCATTCCATCATCCGTACGGCCTGAGCCATAATTGCCTAAAGACCTTAAAGAAAAATCAATTCAATTCAATGAAAATAAATTTGTTGACTTTATGCAGTATCCTCATTATCACAGGAATATTTTTACATGTCTCTTCCCTGCTTGTAACCTACAAGCATTATGTTTGTCACTTTATGGCTGAAAATATTGTAAGCGCAGGCCCTACTTTATTGCCCTGTTACGGGATTACGAAATATCAAACTTCGCTCCACTTGTTTTGTTCGCATACTTTGCCACACTTGCACCGAGAGGTTATAACTCAGTTAGTAGAACGTTTAGTTACCAATCGGAAGGTCATGGGAATCATCCCAGTGACCGCCAATCCTGACAGAATTTTCAGGTATTTTCCTCAGTCACATCAGGCAAATGCCGGGATGGTACCCACTAACTAGGTCCTCCCCGACTACTTTCTAACATCCTTTCCCCAGCACTATTCCTAAAGACCATAAATATTTTTAAAAAATGTTCACGCCTGTAAGTTTTGTGCCGATAGTGTCAATATATGAATTTGCCAATAATCAACCACAAAACACGGGAATGAATGATATCGAGTCGCTTCCGGAAATACAAAATCGCGGATCTATAAAAGAATCTTCGAAAATTCGGCGTTTTCCTGATTCGCTTTCGAGAGCTCTTCGTCGGCGAATGCAATTCCATTTTTTAACGTGCAAAATGTTTATCTCTCTTTCTTGTGTTACTCCGCTCCATACTTGATTCTATCTCAGAGTATTTTTTTATATGATAGTATTATAAAATTAATGAATTACAATCTTGAATGTGGTAATTGGATATAAAATTTCTTAAAATATACATGTCTATTCGTTTCTCTCTATTACAAGAAATATATTTGGAATTTAAACTTGTTTCATCTCAAATTTCTCTAAGTGATGCTAACGCCTGTAATTTATATGATTCCGTAATACACGTTCTCATACTTTTCCCTGCAAAATGCGTTTCGTGGAGGAATTACATATCCTTGAATGATAAGCACTCAAGGATATTCACTAATCAAGTTGGGTTGCATATTCAATAGGCGAACACTACCACAATTCATACAGCTGAAATGAGCATCCAAGGGGGTCAAAAATATATGCTCGCGTTTGTACAGTTAGTTTGTGTTGTATTGAGTAAAGGTAGTTAACTATGAATGCAGATTTACTCGTTGTTAAAGAACTGATCAAGAAGTATTGTAGAGAGCCGTTATGAATTCTTTCTTTATGAATTCATAAAGAAATTCTTTATCATTGTATTGACAAATGTTACCATGTGTATTATTAAAGTATACGTATGCAAAGAAATATATATCATACTTAGGAAAAGAACTGGTTCTACTAATGACCGATTACTAATAAAATATTGTAACAGACAATAAATCTAAACAATCGTTACCCTTAATTTGTAAAAAAAGATACATTTAATACACACTAATAAGAAACATGACAACATGACTAAGTTTGAATCTAGAATGAGAAATTTCGTTGCAGTATCAGCTTTTATTACACATTCCGTGAATGCTGGTTTCATAATTCGAAGAAATGTGATTGTTATGAACATGAAATTTCATCGTTTGGTTTTCTAAACTCTTCTGATCTTTCAAGATACACTGTTAATATGTTTGAAATAATAATAATAATAATGATAACAAGTTTACTCTGCTTTATAAAATTCTATACTTTATATTTTTATTTTACGGTGTGTAAAATAATCTGTTATTTAGAACTTCATAGCTGTTTATTAAACATGTATAAAATTTCAAAGTTTTACAAAAATCGGTTGATTTTTGTTTTGTCATAGTTTGTTTCACACGCTTTTACAAAAGATCAATGACTACATACTTTTATAACAAAAAGTTTTTTTACAGGAGAAAATATTATCTATGACAAAGGAAATGCAAGCCAAAATTTTCTAAGAAATATTTCTAAAAACTAACAAATTAGGATTGGTAACTTGTTTAAAAGGAAATTCAGATTCGTAACTTTTGTAAGACAAGTTCATGAGCATTTAAGACGGAAAGAAGTACAAAATGTAAATTGTAAGTTGCACTAGAGAAAATATAATTTTCGTAACTTTGTAATAATAAATACTCACGAGTAGTGAATATGAGAAATAATATGTAGCAGCTTATAAGTGTCACTAAAGAAAATATAATTATCATAACTTTGTTATAAGAAAACTTCCCAAATATTTAAGATGAGAAACAATGACTAAATTTAAACTGAATAAGTAAAATGTCATTTCTCACTTTGCAAGAAAAAAGTTTCTGACTTTAAAAAAATGATTGCTTATAACACAAGTTTTACACTTTCTGTTTCGTAAGTTGCACAAAGTAAAATATCATTTGCAATATAATTACAAAAAGGATTACCTTTGTGTAAAAGAGATTTGTGTTTAGCTTTAGTTTATAGTTTGTACTTTATAAATTGCACAACACTTTTACAGTTTGTGGGATATAAGTTGCACAAGTAAAGATTCATTCGCAATTTTGTAACGAGTTTTTGTTTCATTTCAAACTGTTTTATAATATAAGATTGTGGTTTATGATTGCAAGTTTTTTAAAATAAATAACATTTGAAAGTTTGTAACAAAATGTTTTGTTTAATTTATAATATTTTGTTTATAACTTAAATTTAGTTGTAGTTTACAACTTACGAAAATTTAAATGTCATTTTCTATGTTGTAGGAAAAGATCCTTTGTTTTTAATATATTTTTATAAGTATTTTTATTTTGCAAGTTGTACAAAGTAAAATATCATTCACAACTTTCTAACAAAAAATTGAACTTTTCATAATCTTTTATTCATAATTTAAATATACAATTTCACTTACAACTTGTAATAAAATATTTATTTTAATTTCTTAAATTGTTGTAATCATAATTTAAATTTGGAATTTGTAATAAGTAATATTTTACGAACAAAGATGTTAAATGAAAAATTTTTAAAGCAAATTTAGTTTTGCGAGTCACTAAAAATATAATTATCATAACTTTGTAATACGAAAAATTGCTAAACATTTAAGATGAGAAACAAGAAAAAATAAGTTGTAGAAGTAAAATATCGTTTGTAACTTCGACAGAAAAAATATACTTTGGAAAAATTGATTGTTTAGAGTTTAGGTTTTACACTTTCTCTTTGTAAATTGTACAAAGTAAAACGTCAGTTACATTTTTGTAACAACAATGCTAGATTCCTTTTAAATGATTTGTCGATAACTTTGTTTGTATTTTGTACTTCGTAGTTTGTAGAAGCAAAATATCAATTATAACGTTCTATTAAAATAGTTTTGTTTACTTTTAAAGTACAAGAGTTGTGTTTATTTTGAAAATGTTTCTGCTTATAAGGAACTTTACAGATTGAAAGTTGCAGAAGTTAAAATTTATTCACAACTTTGTAACAAGAGATTGTGTTTACTTTTTAACCGTTTCGTAACTTACGTTTATGACTTGTACTTTGTAAGTTGTACAAAGTAACATGTTATTTACACGTTTGCAAAAAAGTATTTTGTTTGCTTTCTAAATATTTTCTTTATAACTGAATTTTACAGTTTGAAGTTTATAAGCTGTACAAAGTTAAATGTCGTGTTCACTTTTGCTTTTGAAATATTTTTAGAAATTAATTGTTTACATTTTACAAGTTACACAAAGTAAAATTTAATTCACAACTTTGTAACAAGTAGTATAAATTACTTTTGAGAATGTTTTATTCATAATTCAAATTAACGATTTCATTTTCATACTAAAAGTTTATTTTTAAACAGATTGAATCATAATTTGTAATAATAAATATTTATTGAACATTAAATATGCAAAATCAAAACGTTATTTCTAAGTATTGTGCAAAAACTGTTAAATGGAAACAAAACTTATATTGAAATTAGTTGTAAAACGTTTGCAGTATATTTTCTCGTTGTTATACAGAAATAGAAACCTGCAAAAACCAAATAACGCTTTACAAAACTGTTCAGCTACTTTTCAAATAAAACATTTTAAGTTGTAAATGTATAAAAATGAATCACGAATATAGACAATAAACTTTCATCTTAAAAATTAAAATTTTATTAGATTGAACACAAAATTTATTTATATATGCTATGTAAAAATAAAACAAATAAGAAGTTTTCATGATTAACAAAATGTTTTAAGTGTTTCATCATTAGAACATTTTATTTTGTACAAAAGTTTAAGACCGCACTATAATGAAAACATTAAAACAAATAAGTATTTCTTCATTTCTTAAATTTTACCAGCAGGAATTTGCTTCTACATTCAGAAATGTAAATACATGTATCAGCTCAATTTAGAAAACTTACGTTTCCGGAAAAGATCATAATTTATCTGCTAATTCAATGTGTGTCTAAATCGAATTTTACGTTAATCTAATAAACGCAATCTTTGCTTGGCGTTACAAAGCATGCATGGCATTCTTCCTTGTGTTTACTTATAAATAATGAGGTACCAAGCAAGACTTATGAAACCAATATTAACCATTTAAGTCGTAGCTTACTGATGAAGACTGAACTCTAACATAAGTAAAGAAGTGTCATATCGCACACAAACAGATGTATATCGGGTTTACAATGAAAGGTGGGCATTAGTTAGGAACATTGAGAGTGTACGAAAATCATACAATAATAAGATCAGGGTATCCCCCATAACCTGCAATAACGTAAGTATATGTAAGTACATGCGAAATACTTTAGCAGTATTTTCTATTTATTTCATTCTTACGGGTTCCGGTCGCGGTTTACGGTGGTGTCCTGATCCTATTATTGTGTGATTCTCCTAATTTCTCACTGTTTTTAATAATGCTGACCTTTCGTTCTGTACCCGATATACATATGTTTCTGTGCAATATGATGTTTGTTGGCCTATGTTAGAGTTCAGTCTTCATCAGTTCCTCTCAGTAGAATATGAATTTAGTGTTTCATATTGGTCTGAAGTCTTGCTAGGTATCACATTATGTATATCAATACGCGCTTTATAACTTTATACGCAAGGAAGAATGCCATAGATGCTTTGAAACATCAACCTGTTATTTATTAGATTAACTTAGATTTTGATTTAGGCACACATTGAATTATCACTTAAATTACATAAATTTCTTTAGAAGAATGATACATTTATACGTAATTCAGAACGTTGAACAAATTCTTAAAGGTAAAATTTAAGAAAGCAGTATTTAAAGAAATATTTATTTGTATTAAAGTTTTTCATTATAGTTGCGTCTTAAACTTTTGTACAACATGAAATGTTCTAATGATGAAACACTAACAGTTTTGTTAATCATGATCTAGTTATTATTTATTATATTTCTACATAGCATTATTAAATATTTTTATACGTTTTAAAATTTAAATTTTCAAGATGCTATTTCATTGAATATTCTCGTGATTCATTTTTGTATTTTGTGCAACTTAAAATGTTTTATTTGTGAAGTAGCTTAACATTTTTAAATCATTATTTAGTTTTCGTATTGTTTTAATTTTTCTGAATAACAATGAGAAAAATGTTAAATTAGAATTGTTTTACAGCAAAACTGTCAGGGTGGAATTTTGTTTGCATTTCATAGTTCTTTTCAACAACTTAGAAATAACGTTCTCAATAAGCAAATTTTATGTTCCTAAAATATTTGTTATTACAAACTATGATTGAAAGATATCGAAAGAGGAAAATAAACATTTAGCATAAAGTTGTAAATGAAATTTTTAAGTTGAATTACGAATAAAACATTACGAAAAGTAAATTAAACTACTCGTTACAAAATTGTGAATTAAATTTTACTTCGTATAACTTGTTAAATGTAAACACTTAATTTTAAAAAAATATTTTAAAAGCGAAAGTGAACCTTTTCTTACAACGTAGTGAACGACATTTAACTTTGTACAACGTACGAAGAACAAATCATAATCTTAATATATAAAAAAGCTTGAATGTAAATAAATGTATTGGTACATAGTTGTGAATGAATTTTTCTTATGCTCCTTACAAACTGTAAAACATAAGCAAAAACATTATGAAAACACACAACTCCTTTGTATTTTGCAAGCAAAAAGCTATTTTATTACAAAGTTCTAAATGATGTTTGACTTAGAGAAATAACAAAATACAAGTAAATAAATTAAAGTTGTAAACAAATCTTTTAAAAAGCAAACTAGCATTGTTGTTACAAAATTGTAAATGACATTTTACTTTGTACAATTTACAAACAGAAAGTGTAAAACTTAAGTTATAAACATTCAATTTCTTCGAAGTAAGAAACATTTTTTCTGTCAGTTGCAAATGGTATTTTACTTGTATCTCTTAAATTTTTCTTGCTTCTCCTTTTAAATGTTTAGGAACTTTTCTTATTAGTAAGTTACGAGAAATATAGCTTTAGTGACGCAAAAAAGTAAATTTGTATTATTACTTTAACATCTTTGATGTTCATAAAACATTTTTATTACAAATCCTAAGGTTAAATTAGTACTACAACAATTTAAGAAAACTGAAATAAACAATTTACTACAAACTTGAAAGTGGATTTATAAAGTTAAATAATGAATGAAAGATTTTTAAAAATCAACATTTATTACACAGTATTTAATAAAATTTTACTTTGCACAACTTGCAAAATATAAACACTGTACTTATAAACAAAATATTTTTAGAGCAAAGCTCAACCTTTTCTAACAAAATAGGAGTGAAATAACTTTGTACAGCTTACAAACTACAAACTAAATTTACGAATAAAGAAAATATTATATAAGCAAACTAAACACTTTCGTTACAAACTGGTAAATACTATTTTATTTTATACAACTTTCAAAGTACAAACGTTTAACTTAATCTATAAAATAGTTTGAAATCAAACAAAACTTGTTACAAAATTGTGAATGAATTTTTACTTGAGCAACTTACAATATACAAACTGTAACGTTGAGTTATAAACAAAAATATTTTGAAAATGAACAACATTGTATTTTGAAAATTCCAAACTATTTTGTTACGAAGTTGTGAATAATTTTTACTTGTGCAACTTACAAAGTACAAACTTTAAATTAAATTTGAAAAAGAATTTTAGCAGAAAACTAATTTTTGTAATTATATTGCAAAGGATCTTACTTTGTGCAAATTATAAAACAAAAAGCGTAAAACTTATGTTGTAAAAAATCATTTTTTAATGTTAGATTCTTTACAAACATTCTAATGACATTTTACTTGTACAGTTTCAGATCTTTTCATTGTATTTCATCTTAAATATTTGGGAACCTTTTAACAACGTTAAAATAATGATATTTTCTTTATTACAACTTACAAATTATTTTTACTATTTCTCATATTAAATACACAAGAGTATTCATTATTAGAAAGTTGTGACAATTATATTCTCTTTAGAGAGAGTTACAATCTACAATTTTTATTTTTTCCGTCTTTAGTGCTCATGAATTATGCTTCTTACAAAAGCTATGAATCACATTTTCGTTTTCTACTAGTTACCAATCATAATTTATTAGTTTTCAAAATTCCTTCTTAGAAAATTTTGAATGTTATTTTATTTAAGGTAGATAATATTTACTCATCTAAAAATCTTACTTGTTATAATATAATGTGTAACGTTATTGATCTTTTGTAAAATATGTGAAAAAACTATGGCAAAATCCAACTAAGACTATTTTACACATTTTAAAATTGAAAATAAAATACAGAATTTTATAAAACATATTAAACTTGATGTTTTAATATTATTACAAACGTATTCACAATGTAACTTGAAAAATAATAAGAGTTTAGTTAACAAAAAATGAAAATATATTCGTGACATTCACATTTCTTCAACTTACGAAACCAACATTCACGTAACGTATAGTAAAAGTATATTCTGCAAAAAAATTTAACTCTAGATTCAAACTTAGACATGTAACCATATTTTTATTAGTGTGTATCACATATTTCATTTTTAGAAATTAAGGGTAACGATTCTTTAGATTTATTGTCTGTTACAATATTTTATAAGTATTCGGTCATTAGTAGAACCAGTTCTTATCATAAGTATGTTATATATTTCTATGCATACGTATACCTTAATAATACTCATGGGAATATTTGTGAATATATTCATAAAGCATTGCTCGTATAATCCAGTGTAGAATACTTCTTTATGAGTTCTTTACCAACAATTAAACTGTATTCATAGCTAACTAGCTTTCCTCATTACAATCCAAATTTACTCAAAATTGAGACATTTTTGTTCTTTGATAGGAATTATATTATGCTGCCAATATCTACTACATGACTATTTGATTGTTCGTCCCCTTAAGCGAAAAAGAGTTATTTAAAATCATACTTCTGTAATTTATAAAGCTCTTCAGAACATGGATGTAATAACTAGAGTGTAATAGGTTTGACCAAAGAATATCAGATATACAATAACGAAAGATTCTTCAACATGTGTGTGTTACAAAAAGTGTGAGGGGTATTGGACAATGAGTTCTGTCATAAAGTTTGAGTTCATTATGAATGCAAATATCTATCCTATCACCTAGCTAATACATCATAACAACATTATATCTTGAAAACGTCTTAGTGCGAGGAAAGCTTCAGTCTATTCTGTTTAAGCTTAAAAATATTTTTATTTACAAAATCACACCCTCTCGGATGATATGCAAGCTAGTATAATATGTTATGTTTATTCCAAATAAATATTTCATCTGAAATATTTTCTGTGTTAAATCTTATTGGAAAATGATATGTCCTTTTTAATGTAATATCTCCAAGACTTCAGTAAGCGATCGATAATGTATCAGCCTTTTCCAAGGACAGAATTGCATTACACGATAAAAATGTACCGTTATGAATGTGAAAGCGGTACCATAGATCATACGAAATCTTAGTTCGTAGTGCTCTATAGTTTAAATTCTACCAAGTTTGGCCTTAGATTTTATTATATAGGTACGCTGCATTATTTCTCAAATTATGCTATACTTATCTGTATTCATCTAGTCTTTCAGCATAAGCTAAGTAAATTGAAAATAAATATTACTTTCCACTTAGGTGTAAAAACCTTTGTTAATCCATATAAAGTTTTCTAATGGTCATCCCGATATTAATTTTTATTACGACTTATAAGGAGAGAACTTAACATATCAAGTCTTGATTAGATTAAGCTAAATTTTATTTATAGCTTTAGATACCTAAGGTTCAATCATCTTGATTACCTCAATGACCTTAAATCTACTAGTAAAATATGTCATCAATGATACTCTACTGTTTCAAAATCATGAAAACTCAAATAAAATAACTATTCTGAACATACGACGGCAACATTGAAAATTACATAACGGTCAGGCCACGAACAACGACCTGGTTACGAGCGACGAAGAGCGGCTGTGACAGTTAGTTGACGGTTAACGGTAAGGTAGGAGAGATTAACGGTAAAAACAGGTGTAAGCCATGGGCGCTAGTTGTAAAAACACAGGTGTAAATAACAACTGACGGACGGACATGTAGCAGTGACGTTTTGTGCGGATATTATAATCTGACCATATTTTAAATATGTTATCAATATAGTGAAATCTAACTGTATTCTGGTCATGTAATGAAAATGTTTTTAATATAGCGAACTCCTGCTATATTTTCATCATGTGGTGAACATTTCATCAATATAGCGAATTCCTGTCAAATTCTGATCGTACGATGGAAATATGATCAATATAACAAAACTCAAAGGAATTCTAGCCATATGATGAAAATTTTATCTATATAGCGAATTCCTTATGTATTCTGACCAAATGATGAAAATATCATCAATATAGCAAAATCTAACTGTATTTTTACCGTATGTTCAATATGTTATCAATATTGTGAAATCCATACACATTCTAAGCATATGTTAAAGATGTCATAAATATAGCGATATAGTGCTGTTTTTCACTATATGTCAAAGATGTCATCAATATATTGAAGAGATGTTGTATTCTAACCATAATTAAAGCTGTCATCAATAGAGAGAAATCCAATAACATTCCTATCATATTTTAATAACAGTCATCCACACAATGAAATCCTATCACAATCTTACCATATTTAAGAAGTCATTCAAATAACGATATCCTCACATTTTAAACATATTCACCAGAAATCATTCATATAACGAAATCCTGCAACATTCTAATCTTATTAGTAAGTAATATTCGAGTTATAAAAATCCTGTTTCATCTACAAGATTGCTCCGAATAAGGAGATTCTTCTTAATTTTAGTCATATTTAACAATATTCATCCATATAAAACATCCTCTCACATTCTCACCATATTAATCAGTCGCCGAATTATTGAAATCCACTTACATTCCGGCCATATTCAACAAATGTCATGTAAATAACAAAATAAATTTGAATTAAAATTAATCTTAATTTACCTTTAATTCTAGTCTCATTCTATAAGCAGATATACACAGTGTATTCCTTTACTCTATTTAAAAGGGAACGTTCAAGGACTTTGATTTTCAATGGAAACAATTAAATCTAAAAAATTAAAAAAGATTTATTATTATTATTATTAATTTAATCCTTCCCATTAGACTGTAATTTCATCTCCAATATAATTCATTCTCACATAACTCTTAAATTTATTTTACTAACACACCAACACCTTAGTTATGCAACTTTCGGAAAATAAAAAATAACTTTATTATATTTATTTCATTCCTATTCATTAGAATTCTATTTTGATTAGTTTAACCAAACGCTGATTTTAATTGTAGCACCCTAAAAATTTCCTGACTGAGATTTAAAGGGTTTATCTCAGTTTCACCAGGCAATTAATGAGCGTTTAATTTCATATATTTACGTTAGGGCTAAATCAAATAAGTAGTCATATGACTTCCGAGCACTCCCTACATCGGTTACAGCTTCTATCTTCTACATAAATACACCTAATCTTAATAAGTAAACATGATAACATAAAGGCAGCAAGTGCCCTCCCGTAATCTCAATATGTAAACATGCAAAAACCAATCATAGAGCTACAAATGACGGTCATTTTTTCCGCGAAAATCTGTATATATCTACTACTTGTACATTGGTCTGTATAAAACTGACAGAACTTTTGTACATATCCACTTTTCCCGATTATTGCAGTATTATCCTTCTTATGATGTCATTTATACAAACAATAAAAACAATTATCTAGGGTATTACCCACAACATTTTATTCCTTGAACACTTTCAGTCACATATTTGTTTGGTGGGAATGCGAAGGTCATAGACTCATCCCATGAAAACTAAGTGAGACCTTTAATGAATCAGTCGAAACTATCAAATTTATGAAGAGTAAAGCACTGAATTGTGGCTTTTGGATTACCTTTGGAAAGTTTTAAACATGAAACAGCACAGACATTTGGTAAATTGCGAGGTTCGTTAGCTACCACGAGTTAAAAATTTCGTCCCGTTTCTTGGGTATTAAGAGGCAAGATAAACGCTTTCCCTCATGGAAATTCGATTTCACCTCAGCGATCTTTTAACGGATTGTCCAGATAAGCAAAATCAGTATATCTGCCAGATGTTTTCACGTACTTACTTTAATTTTCAAGAAGTAAAGGTTACTGCGTTTATAGTGAAAAAGGTCGAAGCAATTATCAAAATCGCCTATCGAATCAAAATAATGAGGCATTCTGACATCTCAAAAATTGCCTTAATTTCACTGACTAGGAGTTGCCTGAGGCGAACACATTAATTATCGCACGACACTTTAAATATATGGTGTATAGTTTCTGTTCATATTTTTCTACTCCTGATGCAAGAAAAACCTGGATTAGAGGTCCATTTTCAGGTACTGTGTATGAACTAGAGGGGCTCAGAACAGTAGAAAAAGAAAACTCATAGAAACATGATGCACTAAAAGTGCAGTTTAAGGTACAAACCGTTCCACATTTTCTTGCTCATTTTCAAGATTATCGGGAACTATTGGGGAGGGTATGAACGTATTGATGCCTTTCGTAATAACATACATGTGCGATAAATCATTCTCTCCTGTCGTGTATTTTGAAAGTAAGTATAGAAACATGTCAGAAGTTTTAGATATGAAGTTCGATATAACAAGACTTGTCAGTGAAATGGAGGCTTCTCAGCCCTTTTTCCACCCAACTTGCAGTAAATAAGGGGAAACTTGATACAAATTATTTTCATGTCGATTTCAAGTTTTCATTTTCATATAACGTTTGCATATAGATATGTGTCATATTAATGATTACATTTACTTCAATTTCAGCTTTACTTGTAATAATTAAAAACTGTCATTTTAAATTTGTATGGAATCATTCCAATAAAAATATTATTATAATAAATATTATAACATTCATGAAAAGCATAATAAATATGATGTTTAGGGTATCGAGTTTTGGTAGTCCGCGGGTACACAAAGGCATTCAAAGGTGGCCCATAGTAGAGAAATTGTTAAGAACCGCTGCTATATATTATTATGTTTGTTTATGTTTCTAGTTCTCATAATGAGGCTTGTGTGTCAGTGGCGCAATGTATTGTTTGGTGCAGATCAGCTTTGTAATGTTAGCCTAAGTTGAACTTCGGCTTCCTACCTAAACTTGTACTTTGACTAAAGAATGTATAATTCGTAGCATTCCGTTCTGTCTATGAAATATGATATTTGTTTGCATCTGTCTCCTTATTTCATGAATGAATCTCTAAATACAAATCTTTGTTGAAAACCAAACTACCTTTTAACGACATCATAATATTTATTTTAATAAGTGGCTTCGTGGTTCTTGGTCCGTTCCCTACTTTCTAAAACTAAAACATGTTTATTTTTATTAGACATCTACAGAATTAATTATATTCGCGTGATAGACCTCACGACAGCATTATATTAATTTTTCTTCTCGCGTTGAATCAAAAACACATTTATCATAATAAGTATGGATGGTAAATAATAACACGCAAAGCTCGGTTTACACATTCGCTGAACATTTCCTCCCTTGTAAAATATTTTAGTTTCAAGTAGAAGTTCTATCATGGCATGAATATTTATAAAAACTACCTTTAAGCTATTTACAGTGTACAATTTTTCTAAGTGAATTCATTTGATCTTCCATTTATGAAGAAAATATGTTCTCCTTACGTATTCATGCACCAATTTCCAAAGTATTCCTAAAATATTATTGTACTCTTTTTACGCAAATGAACGGCTTTTATTCCTTTCTTCCTTAATTTATGTAAGTTGTCCAAAATACAACGAAATTCATAAATACAACATAAAATATGTTATATATGTTGTATATAAAACATAAAATATTGTGTAATGCGTTATTTCTAACTATTTTCGGAGTAAGACAGTTTGTGGAAACGTCCGTTTCAACAAATGTCTCAATCGTGCTCTTTGACATCTAAAAATTAAATGTTCAGTGCATTCACTTTACTTTGGTCTTGTGATTCTGTGGTGTAACAAAAGAGATTAATGGCTTGATAGGTTCTGGACAGACTGCAAACCAAAGCTACTGAATAGAGGTGTGTGTTGTCGACTCACGAAGAGTTTTACTGTTCGAAGGGGTTTCCCGCAACATAATAGGAGCGTGATGGAAGGGGTGATAGGAATCACATCGAAAATGGCAAATGAAGTCTGGGAATCAGAAGGATCCACAGGCAATCAATGGCTCGGGAAGTGACATTGATTGCTCCCTATAAGAACATCCCACCGACCTATAACTGGCTTCTTCCTTGAAAATGAAGGAAGTATATTGGCTATTGAGGGAAAGAGAAACAAAGAAAATGAAACCCGAAATTCATTCCTCGCATGTGAATTTTCCCTAAGGCAATTCAGCTACTCCTTCCTCTTCACGTTTTCTCCTTCCAAGAATACTTCAAAGAAACTTGAATTCGAAGAAAAAAATATATTTCAAGTATATATTTGAAATCTTAATGATTGCATGTTACTTTAATAAATTCTTTGCATTTTATTTCAACTTAATTTATTTCAGCATGAATTTTGATGTACAGTTTCAATTTTGTGTCCAGTAACTCTAACGCCTTTTCGAAACCATCTTCATTCTTCGATTTATTTCACATTTTGAACTTCAAGGGAAAATAATTTATTTTACGAAAGAAGTAAAATTTATGTTAGCCCCTAGGTTTGATTCTAAAATGAATTATATTACAATATTTTACAAATTAGGGCATATCGTATTCACCTCTGAGGTTACTTGTACAGAACATGAAAAAAAGAAGTGAAATCCAACGTGTTATTTCTATTAGAATTTCTGTTACATCAAGCATGTTTATTTCATAAAATATGTAAGCAGTTTTCGTAGATTAGTCAATCTAGAGTAAAGTATTCGGCCACCAACTTTTGATTTCAGTCAATGTGAATTATATATACACATACAAAACAAAAGGATAGTAGCATGTCTTTAGAGAAAATTCCCAACGATTTGCCTCTACGCGCGGTAGAGGGGAGTTCCCTGACGTTCAAAAAGTTCGAAGTATTGGTTCCGTGACGAAGCTTTAAGTTAATACGTAAGCCTAGGTAAAATTAGATTGGTATACCAACCAGCAGCTGCTGCGGGTTCACAGTTGATTTACCATCGCTGGTACTAAATACGACTGGCAGCTATAATACAGTGATCCATAGAAACATTTACAATCTCAATTAGACCTACTTATTTGTTACTTCCTTGTGGAAGTGACTGTAAATTTGCAATGCACTGTATTGTAGAATTGGCTCCAGCAAAATCGGTTTGCGGCCTCTGGTTGAAATTAAAATACGATTGTGGTCCAAAATTGTCTTTTGTTAAAAAGTTGGACAGTGAAAACCAATGTAAGTTTTAGTTTTTAAACAATCAGAGTTTCGTTACATTTCATACCTAGGGAGTTAAAGTGAGTTGAGCTCAATTCTGAAGTCAATAAGATTAAATTTCTTAACCTAATATTGCAGTTTGAATTCCCAAAATCCAAGATGACGCAGCTTAATCCTGAGAGGATTTCTCAGAATGCAGCTGTCGTCATCTTTAATTTTGGAGAACGCACGTGTATTAGGGAAATGATAGGGGATAAGGTGTTCCACAGGTACCCGTATTTTCGATACATTCATGAAGTTAATGATCTCATTACCAGTCCACTTGGCTTTTGACATGGCGAAATCACCAAACACAATATAACGCTATAAAAACATATATCTTAAAGAGAACAAACCAACTGGATTTTGCATAAGTCACCAGCTTCTGCCTACTGCTTGTCAAATGTGAAGTGTTCCACTGAGCTAATAAAGGGCATGGAGGTGTCACGAGACCGCCTGGTGACTGATAAAAAGTTGAAATACGTTACTTTACTAGCAGCTGTTAATAATTTGCCGGCTGGCGCTTATACATATGTTTTAAGAAAAGATCTAATAACCAAAATAGATAATTAAATAATTGAATATTTTGCACCAGACCAGCAAAATAATTTCTGAAACCTACTATTGAAAATTGCTTGCTTAAGGCGCCCAAAAGTGAATAGCTACAGAAACATTCCTCAATGTGTGAAAAGTTTGAGAATAACTACCTTAAACAAACAGATTATATTATCATCAAGATGTACTGTAAAAAGCTGTTTCTTAAGGAAGGAGTCCGTGTTTCTGCCACTTACGAGAAATTTGCCAGCCCGGGCTTTGCTTTTTCTTTCAGAAGTTTATTTTGTGGTCGAGACATGTGTATAGAAGTTCAGCACGTCTGTGTTATTTTTCCCCCCTCTACCTAGCCTTTTACGCATATGGCGTGGGCTCAAATTTTTAGCACAGCTCTAAATGTAGGTTACCTTTTCTTTGGAAACTATTGAAGATAATTTTTATATTTTTATACCGCACGCTCTACACTTGTTGGCAATGCTACTGAACTAGTATTGTGTTTTTTAGGCTACATACAAAGCTAAAATCATTTTTTTAAATTCGAGTAAGTTTAATAACTCGAATTAAAAAATAGTAGTTTAATAATGTGGTTGGTTCTATATACACACCAAAGGGTAACAGAAAAATTGAGGAACTATACTATGATTCTAGTTCAGTAAATAGAGGTGCATATAGTTAAGATTTCTGCAAAATTTGGTTACTTTAGTGTTAATAGCTTCTGAGAAAATGGTACATGTATGTCCAAAAATGCACTTGCGAGAAATTAAAGCGTGAAAACTTACAACGAATTTTCATCAATAAGGGCAGATCACAACATTCAGAAAGCACCATAACCATATTCTTCGTCTTCGGCTGGGATGTCTTCATCCTTCCTACATCTTCTTTTCTTCATTTTTCATTCCTTGGTAAGCTTCATTATTGCCAACTCAGATTTTGCTATTCGCTTTCTGTCCATGTCTTTCAGTAGTTTGGAGGTGTATTCACCGCTTGAAATTCCCATCTTTTCGAGAACACCAATTCTTGCTTCACGGCCACTAATGAAGCATAGAACCGCATCAGACAATGCAATTTGTACGATTTTGGAACCCACAAACGTAGTTTTTGGACATCGTTGCATTCAGTGGCGTAGGTAAGGGGGGATATGGGGGATATATTCCCCCTTGACTCCACCTTTATGAACTTGGAAGGAGAGTATTTCCACAAGAAAAGAACTAAGTTATGTTTACCTTTATGAACTTGGAAGGAGAGTATTTCCACAAGAAAAGAACTAAGTTATGTTTGGAAAAACATAATCGTTAGTTAAAATATAAAATTAATTGTAAGAGCGGCAACAGCACTATAGCTTACGCCCGTCCGAATATGATTCCAAATTTATACATAAACAGAACAAGGGTCATATTGTACTATCTTTCAAGAAAGTAAATCCCACTTATTGGAGGCGCTGGAATAGAATTTTCCAACTATGGAAAATTTTGCAGTGCATTTGCATACGTGTAGTGCACATGGAAACTTTCAACTACTTGTACTCAGATTCTTTGATAGATGTGTTTTGTTTGTATATTCCAGAATATTTCTCATACATAGTAGACATAGTAATAAAAGATAAAATAGAGAAGAGACAGTCCTATTCGATAATAATAAAACAGAAACATACTCAGTACGTAAAAATTACCGGGTAAGTGAAATGAGAAAAACGTTTTCACTATGTTTACCATAGTGTAGTGATTAACGAGTTAGCTTTCTACGCAAAAGTTTATGAGTTCAAATCCCCGCACTTCTTTTTAATGTTTTTTAAGCGAACACATCTAGAAAATCACATTTGTTCTTCGGTCATAACTAACCACTATATTTGTAATTGTAGTGAAATATAAGTAGGATACCCCTGCTAATTCACTCCATGATTTAATTACGTATTAATTAAACACGTGCTTGTTGCCTGAATTTTATAGACGACACACAAATTCACTCCGTGGATTGACAGGTCGCTATTTGAGACACTGCCCCTTGAATGAATCTACAAAAAAAGTTGAACTAAGAGTTTCTTGAACGAAAAAATATAGACAACAGACAAATTCACTCCATGATTTAATTATGCATTAATTGAACACTTGGTTATTGCATGAGACTCTGGCTGTTACCAGACAAATTCACTCCCCCTGAAGGCTT
>JAGDQP010035984.1:0-19279 GCA_022664845.1 Lepisma saccharinum | reverse complement strand
TGACGCCTCATAATCAGAAAAAGAAATCCGATTCTTTGGAGGATTATCCTTCAAAATCAAAACATGTCTTTCCAAAAAAAAAAAAAAAAAAAATCTTGAATTAAGACCAGGATCAAATGGAGGAAAACACAGTATGTAGTCAAAGACGAAAAATCCTAGAGATACAGTTTCAACGAACTTTTTAAATTCCAACATCACACCCCCGTGTAGCCATAGCAACCAACTATGTTCCTTGTCGAAACAAATGGTCCAGCTATGCGTTATGTAGCATCATAGATAAAGTTTTGTTAAAATATATAAATTCTCAACAGAGAAGTATTTGAATGCCTGTTTGTCAACACTAGACGTTATATGCCTAGACTATGACATTGTATGAAGCTCCAGGATCCAACAAAACTCGTGGGAGAATTCGTAAAGATAGAAACTTGTCCAAAGTTAAATTCCTCATCACTGATAGGAAGCTTGGAGTTCAGTTCAAATTTGAAATCTAATAACGTATTACGTTCAAGTTCCTGGAAAGAAAAAAAGAATTTATGCACGTACTAGTCCAAAAAGGTGTATGGTAATTAGTTAATGGCGAAGGGTGGTGAATCACGTGTCATAGCGTTATTTCTTCTCCGTTACAAAAATATTTTAGACTCAAGCATTCGAAAAATGTACATGCACGTGCGATCCTTTCTTCTGTTGGATGAAAAGTATGAATCCTCATTTCATGCTAAACTCGACAACCCTCGGCATGTATTTGCCAGTGAGTGGGCGTAGAAGTTGTTTTAAATATAATTATAATGTGTGTAAAAACGATGCACTTGTGTTGAGTGGGAGAAGCAGACAATAAGAACGAGCGCGTTTGATATTTTTCACTGCAAACTGGCAAGACATTAATTTCCACCATCCAGACTTGCCAATTGCAGATTGATTTAACCAAGTTATCTAGATAGTTGCTTACAGTATTATCTACACTATTTTGGCTGTAGGAAGTTCCTCTCTTCCTAAATGGACGAAACGCCTCTGCGTAGGCCTCTTTGACACTTTGACTTCGGTAGTCCACAAAGTTTCAGTGCAGATTTACATGTTGTGAAATAAATCTTTTGTTGTAACTTCTCGAAGAACCTCTTCCTGTAAGAGAAAAGCATTTACACTAAATTCCAGAGACAATTTAGATTCGTTCTGATAACGAAACGAAGGCTATTTGGAGAACATAGTTAAATATTTGTTTTGCTGCCGCCTACGCTAAATCTAGGAAGGTTGTTATCGTTGCCTGTGCAGACAATCGTTCGTGACCCTATGTTCTACTTGGTCGGCTGCCAAAAAGCATTTGACACTTGCAGTAGGAATTCATGGGTAAAATGATGTAACACTTCTAACGATTGCTAGTCTATAGTAATCATAACTGACATAATTATACAACTGTATAGGGTCTTTGGGTCCGAATGATTATGTGATTCCTGTTTCAACTTTTAATGTGTAAACAAACAGATAACTCTGAAATAAATGCTTGCGTCCACAAATTCTGCTGGACATTGGCACTGCCTAGTCATGGTAATATACTCTCGCATTTCGTGTCATCATTTTCATTAATTTTATGTGAATGGATATTTGTTAAGCATATTAGGTTTTTAATTTTATTATATGCAGAACAGTCATGTCAAACGTCCCGAGCATCCAGTTCCGTAGCTAACGAGAGGCGAGAAGGGGTCGCTCCGTGAAATTCTCTTTGTAGCTCATAAAAATCTACTTTTATTTGTGTAAACAGGAGATAAACTCATATACGTAACCCGTGCCCCCCACCCTAAATCTTCCTTACCTCTTCCTTTTACAGAATGTGGTTGGTGTCACGTCTGTATAGTCATCATTGATGTGATTTGAAGATCAAAATGACAACTGATTTACAGAAACAAGCCAGAGGGGATTCTTCTATGTAGAAATCGAGGAACTTCCTAAAGTCAAAAGTAATAAATAAAATTTCCTCATGAAAAACGAAGTAAAGGTATGAAAAATGCACGCAAAGAGTTTAAGTTAAATGTGGGGTGGCAACATTGAATCAAAGGAACTAATGTACTACCATCCAGCGGGAAGAAGTCAGTATATAGTAAAGTTGAAAGTCTTACAGTTCCTACACTTTATAAAATACACGAATCGCTGCTTGCTACAATTATACGATTTACTTGTCTAACAGCAAACAAGACAAGACATACTACACAAAGTATGAATTTGCTTTAGTTGCGGTCGATTTGGTATAACTTCGTAGAGTATATTTTGAAAACGGAATCTTCTTAATGCGGAGGCAGAAAAAACAACTTAAAATCCTGCACAAAGCTGCATTTTACTTTCTCAAAAATTATAAGACTAACGAAAATAATTCCGTATGTAGCAGCTTAGATTTATTTCTCTTCTACTTGTGTAGTCGAACAAAATGGTTTCCTGTAAGCTGAAGAACAGACTATTACAAATTATCCACTGTTATAATGCTACATGTATTATGTTCAATATGTTTCGGTTCTCTGTCCATTTCTTTTGCATTCGTCCAAGTCCCTCATCAAAGGTGATACGAAAACGACAAACTTCTTTCGGTGTCTACGGATAAGGAACGGAAGCGATTTTACAAACTTTTTACGTTTGAAACCAATAATGCCCTCCGCTATTTCGTGAACGTATATAATTATATTTCATGATTCTCCATCATAAGAACTGAATCATTTACGAACAGGAAAAAAAAAAAAAATATCTCCACCAAAACCAACGTCAGTTTTAGTGATATTAATAGCAGTTTGATTCCCGGAATTGCACCTATTACAGAGTGCGATGGTGTTTGTTTTGTTTTATATCCACAACGTGTTAGATCGTGTTCAAGGAAAGTTAAGTCATTTTCACATGTTACGATATGTATACACCAAAGCAGAAGTAATTGCACGCCTTCAGAAAATACATTGATTCCTTCTCATTCAAAGGTATTAATTCAATTCAATGCTGCCTGCATGGCATGGAATATTGTACAATTTTGTTAAACTATAGGTATAGAAGCTCTCAAGTTGTATGAATTTTGCGATTAAAATTTTCAGCTTTAAACTATTTTTCTGCGCTTCCGACTTTTCGTGCCAGCAGCTAGAACTTAACTTGTCAGTATATTTCAACTATAAATATTCTACTAAATTGGTCAGATTTCTCTCTAGGCCTGTTAAAACTCGACGTACAAACTGAAGCTGTTCAAATGTCTTTTGACCTCATTCACTGTTTTTTTCTTCTCATGTTACCTTTCATACAGTACAGCATTCCGTCAATTTGTGTTTCGCGAACACGTGAAACATTAAAGTGCTTGATGGATTGGTAAGCACTAATGGAATGCTGTACTGTGTGGAAGGTAACGCAAGAAGAAAAGAACGGTGAGTGAGGTCAAAAGATATCTGAACAGCTTCTGTTTGAACGTCGAGCTTTCTTGTCTGTTTTTGTTTAATAATTCGAGTTATATTTTGAAGAAGCAAATATGCAGTTTATTATTATTTATTAATCTATAATTATGGGTTTAAACAAAGCTACGGCCTAAGTACTTCCAAGTTAGAGTGATGGCATATATTGGCAAGTACTCCCAGCATCATCCCAGCATTCGTCTGTTGGTACGGAGCAAAGCCATGGAGAACCTCAAATATATCTGTTCTTAGCGGGACTTGAAACTGCGCTACATCACCCAAAGAGCAATTTAGCTTGGGGGTGTGTGAATTATAACATCGATGTCAACGGCCGGCCGGGTGGCCGTGCGGTCTGCGGCGGTAGACCAACGGCTCGAAAGTCCCGGGTTCGAGTCGCGGAAGGAGTATGGGTGTGGATTTTAATAGCTAAGGGGCGAATCGTGACGGGCCGAAGTCCAAAGTTACTAGGCTGGCCCATATAAAAATAAAGTTTACCAAAGTTTTTTTCGATATTAACGCTAACTTTTCATAATAAAATAGGAGAATTAAAACACTACATCATTCGTTTTTTTTTCTTACATAACGTCTTGTTCGAAGTTGTATTAAACGACACTCTTCCGAGAAGAAAGTTCGGTCCTTTGTAAACTTTGGTAAACTTTATTTTTATATGGCCCAGTCTAGTAACTATGGACTTCGGTCCGTCACGATTCGCCCCTTAGCTATTAAAATACACACCATCGAACCCGGGACCTTCGAGCCGTTGGCCTACCACCGCACGGCCACCCGGCCGGCTTCGGTCCTTTGTGATTCCACTTTGACTAAACTCCTGAATTAAATATTTTCTATTTCCGAAATATACAGCAACTTTGCAAACACTACAAGTTTATTGGATTAAAGCTCTGAGAGCAATAAATATGTAATAAATACTAAAAATAGTTTTTCTTTCGAAATCATAAATATTTTTTTTAAAAATATTTTTAAAACATTCGAAAAAAAAATTCTTATATATAATTTATGACCATTCAATATCATTGAGTGTGGAAAATACACTAATATGAAACATACATTTTTACCTGCCTTTTTTAAACACAAAATAGTTCACCGGCCCATCAAATCTTGCAACCTTAGTTTAACTCATTTCCTGACGTCATACAATGATGACATTTTGCAAAGTAAGTTGGGTGACAATACAATATTCAATTGTTACCGGTACTTTCACATATTTCTATGAATTTATATATTTTAAAGTTTTTAAGTTTTAGTAAGAACTTCTTTATCGTAAAGTAAATAAATACTAGCTCGCAACGATGTTGCATTTCACTGGTTGCAGAACACTTTACGAGTTGAATGACGAAACATCATCTTAAAAATTAATAAAACACTTTTAAAAGCTTACTTTTCTTTTAGGAAAACGCACTAAAATTAAAAACATTTTTGTTTATAAGAAAATTACTTTTTTAATTTTTTATTTATGCATGACTGAAACAAAAAGCATGTGCGCGCCAAGTTAAGAATTTATAAAGTGGTTGTATATGAGAACGCGCCCCATGCTTTTCTTTTTAGTTATCCACAAATATATTATTCTTAAAAGCGATTTTCTTAAAAACAAAATTATTCTTACTTTTTAATAAGAATTGTTTTATTTTGTATTATTTAAAAAAGAAAAGCATGTTTCAAAAAGTTTTTTTTTTTATTTATATGTAAGAGGAATATACAAAGTAACCAAAATTTCTAGCCGTTTTTGATAGCCAGCAACAGAAAGTTGTTGGTAGGCATATAACTAGAATTTGTTTCCGGGGGGGGGGGGGGGAATGGGGTGTCTGGTTGTGAAATTTACGTAAGATGTTTATAATTTTGACAAAAATGGTACTAATTACACAAAATAAAATAAATTTCGGAGTGTTCGGACCCGGAACCCTCTCGGTACGTCCCTGTATACAGAAGCTATCACTTACCACCAGTCACTCAAAATTATCCCCATTGGCGTCCAGTCCTTTTACCAACGTTCCTGCAGCTGAGCGATGCCCTGATGGTAAAACTTGGGGCTCTTAGACGCAACGAAGGCCGTGACTGCTTGCCGCAAGTCTGCCTCAATGGCAAGGTTTTTCCACGAAGGTGGTTGTCCAGGGAATAGAAGAGGTGATAAGCTGTTAGCGCAAGGTCCGGGGAGTATAGTGGATGGCACAGTGTCTCCCAGCTAAGTCGCTGTATGGTATTCTTGGCTGCACGCGCCACATGCAGCCTACATTGTCGGCAAGGAACAGTACACCCATGCGATTCATCAATGCTGGCTCCTTCTGTTGCAATGCCTATTATACACGTTCTAACTGCTGTGAATACAGGTTCACAGTGATGGATTGGCCCGGTGGTAGTAGTTCCTGGTGCACTACTTGGCGACTAGTCCATTAGATACAGAGCATAATATTGCGTGGGTGTAGATGTGATCTTGTGCTGTGAGGCACAGGATCCCGCTGTGACAACCAATGTTTGGCATGTTTGAACGTCTCATCCATGATGCACTTTTCGTCACTGATGAGCACTCGATCGAATATAGGTGTGTTGTGGTGCCGAGAAAGCAACGAGAATCAATCTGTCAGTCGTTGGTCCGTGTTGACTTATGACAGTTTGTGTGTGTGTGGGGGGGGGACTCAATTGCTCAACTTGTACGTCTTTCCTATACGCTGCAGGTCAAGTCTGACTATTTTATCAAAAGCCTGGAAGCGTTCGGCAAACTCACCATACTTTTAGCCGCTGTGCTGTTCTATGACTGTCTTCAGAGCCTCGTCCTCCAGGGCCAAATGGTTCGTTCATTCACAACATTATCCCTAAAGGTATTCGGGGACACCCCCATTTGTCTTCGCCACTTCTCGAACAAATGTGATTACCTTACTGAAATCATTGTCAATATTTGTGACTTGAGTCTAAAGATCGCTGAATATAAGTAAACTATATAACAAGGAATCTGACCATTTTTCGGTAACTATTGGTGCCATAATTCAGTTGATGCGCAAACACTCGACAAAATCAGCCAATCAAAGACGCTAAAGGATGCAAACATTTCGGCAGATCATTGTCTGCATTTGAGCAAGAACAGGAAGGATTGCTATCACAACCATTAACTTTGTGAATGAAACCTGATTATATCACTACAGTTCATAAAAGTCTTTTCCCCACCCAAAAGCTTTAAAGCCCAAAAATTTCCTTGAGAAGGTAATTTGCATTGGTCTTCTGTGATTAGGGTGGTTCTTCTTGAAGAGTAGACAGTTATTGCGGAGTATTACACATCATTGCTAACCCAATTGAAGAAGGTTTCGAAGCAACGACGCCGTGGCAAGCTGAAAAAGAGACTATTTTTCCTTTTCAGAATAACGATTCTGTATATACACCGAGCCGCAACAACACCGCTTAATATCTTGCTCATCCTCTTATTCACACGACCTGGCTCCATCGAAGTACTCTTTCCCCAACTCAAGAAAAAAAAATACTTGAAAGGAAATCAGGATTAGAAGGTAATTAATGGCATTGGGGGATTATTTGCGGAGTAAAATTCGAAATCGTTTTGGAGTAGTCGGCACAAAAGTTGCAGCACCGCGCTTAGGAAGTGTAGGCCTGTAGAGCTTTGTGGAGAGTAGATATATTGAATAATTAAGGACACATGGCTGAATTCTTTGTGGGTCGGACTACGAACTTCTCAGCATCGCTTATATATGGCAAATGATACTATAATATTCATCTAGCGTAAAATGTCTATAAATATTTGGACTTATGAATCACCCTATACTTTACATGGAAAGGAAAGTAATCATCCATGTTCTTCACTACATATTTTCTGTATGGAAATATCAACAACTGGGAACATCACGGAGAGAACAATCATTAGGTCATTAGCTTTATCTAGTGTGTCGTTAGCTCTGTCTCCATCCTGCGACAATGCAATTTACATACAAGGTCACCGAGAACAGTAAATCTTGTCCTTGAAATTTGACTGTTCAACTCAATGGGTAATTATTTGGTAGTTTATTGACTTCTGCATAATAATGGCAACAGGATGAGATAAGCAGAAATATAAATGAAAGGTTACTTCAATGTCGTACTTCGGTTGTCACCCTTTATTAACTCTGTATTATGAAATGAAAAATGAAAATAATTCCCATGATGCAAATTCACTAATATTAATCTTTCTTACTATTTATTTTTACATACTGAAAGGTTCCCGAGTGTAGGTATGGCGTACCATGTTCACTTCAAAGTGTTTTGATAAATATGTCGGTCACGTTTTATTTACTTATTTACTAGGTTTGCCTGAGTGTAATGTTGCTAAATTTTGTATAGTACCTGAGGTATTTACTAGGACTTTCAGAGTGTATGCTTTTAAAATCTTCAGACAGAAATTGCGTTCCTTTAGAAGACTCATTGAACAAAATAAAACTCAATTCAATGTAGTTAAAGCATTTCAAATTATTCTTGACAGAATTGTATTAATTTTCCTTTTTGGATGGTGAATAATTACATTCAAAGGGAGTATAGATGCTCTGGTGCACCCCTCCTTAATTCTGGCCATGAATAAGATTGAATTTCAGTATAAACTATATCTGAAACAGGATTGCATACAATCGCATTTGAATGTTACTAGATAATTGCACACCAATGAATCCTATCAGACTGCTTACGAATAGCTAATTGAAAATCGTATTTACGTTCACTGTGAGTATTCTGCTCAGAGGTGTGTTTGCTCCTTGAAGGTTCGTGACTAACAAGTGTGCCTCTACAATGTATTAGTCGCTACTACGAATAAGAATAAGAATTTAAGGTAGTCTCATAGTTGGGTTGCACGAAGAAATTGACAGTCATTTGGACCGCTCGGCATTAATTGCGACATCAGTGGGTAAACCAGAGACTGGAAAGGCGCTGATTAACTCAGGCAGGAGAGACCAAACTAGTGGGACGAGCATGAAGAGTCCTATGGACTGCTCTGCAAACAATACGGAGAGATAATAAGTAACATATCCAGAGAACTTATGATTAATTCCCGCCGGGGTTCACTGAACGGAATGGCTTGTAGCCCACTTTACCAAAAATTGTAGGTTCCGTCCTTAGAAGCTCACCAAATCGTTTAGGACGTTAATAACAATTCAATCAATCAAGAACTTTTCATCATCCCTCATGAATCGTGGCAGTGTTTATTCTCGGCATCCCTTATCCCGTTTGCCAGTAACAACTCATTCATTGTATTTAATGGTGAATCTAGCTAGCGTTCATCTGAGCACGGATGACTGTTGCGTTAGAATGCACGGATAAAAGAATTCTGGAGCTCTCGAATCCAGATTTTGTGATTGAGATACGTCCTGATGTGAAGTTTGTAATATGATTGTCCCGAGCGGCCGTATCTCAGTTAGTATGTAGAGCCTTGGCTTCACATTCGGGAGCTCTTGGGGTCGATAGTAGTGATCGGCCATCCTGACTTAGGTTCTTCCAGGACTTTTCCTACGTCACATCAGGCAAATACCGGGATGGTACCTTGGACATAAGCCTTAGTAGACTCCTTTCCGTATTGTTTCCACTACCGTTTCCTGGCCTAAAGACTAGAAATTTAAAGTATAATATGGTAGTCAATTTGCACTTGTAATGAACAGGAGAAAGTGGCGGCAAAGCTGTATCTTCACGAAGCCTGCCACCTCATATGAAGCTTTTCATACGGAGCCTTTCATAGAGAAAATAATAGATTTTTTTTTATCAACAGGATTATTGCAGGTCACATACTGCTAGGGTTTCCGAGGCATACCTCCGTAATGGTGCCACTATTTCCTGTTTCGCTTGGTCTTCGGATTTGTTAGCTATTAAGCGTATGTAGGAGTGTCTGGCAAAGCAGTTTAGGCAACGGCGAATAAATATGGGATCTAGAGAATGTAGGTATTATACTATGTTCCAATCTGTCGCAAGATAATGTAAGACGTATCTATAACGCCATACTGTATAGACTATATACGAGTATCAACATAAAGCAAGATAAGTGGTTAGAAGGAAATCAGAAGCTACTGCAATAGAGACAATTTTCCAGTCTCGCAGACGGGAAGTGCTCACGAGTTGCCCATGGTCATAAATCCGACGTCTTACCGACTGAACAACGGTGTAATATAATTCTAAACTTAAACAAAAGTCCAAGGTTAAGTTAACCGCCATAGCGTTGAAACATAATATATAAATGTGAAACAGCATGAACCCCCATTGACTGAGTACCTCACGTGCATAGTAGTAGCACAGTTGAGTGTGCTACTTGTTTTGGTTTTGAAGATGGGACCAAACAAGTCAGTGTAAGAAGCCACCTTTCATCCTTCTGACGACCACATTTCTTCATAGCTAATAGTTTACACACTTCTATCATATTCCATTCTTTTGTTTCGCATATTTATTCATGTAAAAACATGTGGTGTCAGAACACACACAACTCTGAAAACACTTTTTAACTGGATACTTCATAATTGAACCAGTGTGATTGATTGAGTTGTTGCGGGACCAGTGTTGTGTTAAACTCACACAGGCATTCCTTCTTTGAGGAGAAACGTAGGAATAATTATGTATTATTATTTTATGAAAAAAAAAAGTTTATTAACACAATCCTGTAAAAACAAGTTTTTATTAGAAATGTGGTTATTATGTACTAAATTAATTTATTTACGAATAAGTTCCAAATACAGCACATGTCGGTCATTTTACATCGAAACATTAACAGAAATTACAACAACAACAAAAATTTAAAGAACAATATGTACAACAAAGTCAAGATAACAATATTTTCAAATACAATTTGTTTATGTGAGCCCTGAAAATGCTCTCAGAGGCAAAACTATTAAATGTCTGTGGGAGACAATTGTATTTCATGGTTATTCTGTTTGTCAGTGACCTTTGAACCAAGTTTATTCTAGGGTTGTTTACATAAAAGAGGGGTACATTTCGTGTTGGTCGGATAGGTACACGAAAGTGCGTGTGACATGCCATGGACCATATAGGCGAGCAGTAGTAAATAGTAGGTGACACATAGGACTTGTAAAACAAGCTAAAACAGACTGATTTCGAATTTCTGTGAAACGATAGAGCAAACCTAGTTTCCTCATAGCTCTTCGAGTAATATGAGTAATGTGTTCAGAAGAAGTGAGCTTGCTGTCAATAATAACACCAAGGCGACGGTGACACACACGGTTGAATAATGTTTAAGCTAAATTTAGTGTACATCCAATCCAATGCTATGTAAGCGATTTGAAAAATTGAATTCTCAAAAAGATTAGCAAACAGTAACAACTGTGTTAAACCGTAGGGGAATTTTCTTTTTATAGGACTGTACAACAGTAATGAGGGTATTTCAACCTCAAGCTCTGATTGGTTAAAACAATCATACTGGGTTACTATTCTGATTGCCCTACTCGGTTCGTCGGAAATAAATCTATTTGTTTTGGTAGTGTGCGTAAGAATACTAAAAGAAAAATCTAACATGATTTTAACTAACCTGTCTTCTTTGCTTGGCATTAATGTCTATAAAAATACAAGAGAGCATTGCTTTTCAAGAAAACACATGTTAATAATGAATATTATTAGAGATTTTCTATGAAAGAAGAAAAATCATGTCTCTAGCTGGGATCAAACACGGATCGCTCACAGTCAGATTTGCGCTCGACAGGACTACGGTAGCAGTTTTACTATGTGTCATTACTGACAGTCCTAATCACAGTTTTGCTGTGAAAAGAAAACTAGCGACCCAGAGTACCTCTACGACCTGTTCCAGTACTTAACGGCAGAAAATTTGGTGTAAATCAATGGACGTGTACAGATTAGTATATGTAACAGATAGACACACGAACATTCATTTTTATATATAGATTTTGTTTACTTTGACCCAGTTAATTTTCATTCTCGTTTATGTTCTAGATTTCCCCTTATCTTCTCTCTTTTAGCAAAACAGAAAAACAGGAAATGAATCTGCCATTGTCCTCTCAACAATGCTAGTCTGTTTTACTTTTTACAGAAACACGCAAGATTTTCTACAGCGGGAGAAAAAAAATCTGAGTCATTTATACATTTAAGACTCAAATTAACAAAGATTCATTGTTATTCTTGGGTTTTTCTGGCCTGGAGTTCAAGAATTGACACTCACAACTGCCTCTTATTTTCCTTCCTTAAAACGAACTTTGTTGTTAAGTCAAAAGAACAGAGAAAGAGACTTATTAGAAAGTTTACAAGTACTGTCTTCTATCGTTGTTTGTAACTAGCTGTATCCTTGAACTATGTCATTTTCCTTCTCCCAAAGCTATTTGCATGCATAATTCCATTCGGAAGAAACGAAAGAAAGAATAATATTCCCTTCTTTCAAGCACGAATCAGGGTTGCCAAATACTAGCCCAAGAGCTAGTTCCCGATGACAGGCGCCTAAAAACCCACATTTTTCGGTAAAAAAAAAAAAAAAAAAAATGATACATCACTCATCAAAGTTTGGTTGCCTTAGACTAGATAGTCAACATCGTTATGTGTAATCCAGTTTTTAAGGGAGGTATTCTGCGTCCACTTCTTCCGAAACTGTTGCGTATATGCAGGCTTCGTTTTCCCCAAGCTTGGAAGATTCAGTCAAAACACATACACAGAAATCTCTCACATTGAATTCCTCTTCAGTCCATGTCCATACGAGTGAATTGTTACATAATATCCTAAACGAGCTGGTGATCTTCTAAGGACGGGACCTACAGTTTTTAGTAAAGCTGGTTTTCGTTCAGAAAATTTTCCCCGGGGGGGCATTTTAGAGAACCGGGAGGGTGTTATTTGTACAATTAGCATTACAATTGTAGGATAAATAGTAAACTACAATTTTGCCCGGGGGGCGGTACATTCCCTCCGGGGGTGCTCCGCACACCCGGAGAGGTGCCTGAAAGAAACACTGTGGTAAAGTGAGTTCCGAATCGCTGCGTTCAATGGAACCGTCAAGATTTGAACCTGTGACCACGCGCACAAAAAAGGAGCGCTCTATACCTCTCGACAACCCCGAAATCATAGCCCACACGATCCATTGACGAGATTCATAAAGCGCAGAGAAGTCCCGAAATGGATGACTAACTTCTAATCTTACCCGACAAGAGTAGCACGGGAAATAACTCCACCAAATAATGAAATTAAAAAGAAGAAGTGTTCGGCAAAGAATAAAACAAATATAACTCATTCGGTGTGGTTATCTGTACTCTAGAAGCATGAAAGAAACACCAGCTGAAAATACAGGAAATCTCAGACGACTCCCCACAAACCTCCAAATTTCCCGCTAACCGCAGTCCAGCTCCCCCTTTAGTTGCCCACCAAAACCTCCAGATTTAGCGTGAAAGCACTGATGTTGGCAACCCTGACACGAAGTTTCTGAATTAAATTCTTGTGTAAGCTCTGCTCTTGGAAACAAAGGACGAGTCATGAATAGGTGAATGTAATTGTCAATTAATTAGCATTTCGCATTGTATGTCTGCGAACAATACTACCTTATGCATGTGTAAGTAAATTATGAGAACGCGGTACTTAATAGAATGTTTGTCTATATTGCATAAATTTACGAATTACTAGTTGCATTCCTTACGTTGACGATGTGTGAAGGCAAGCAAATTTTAACAGAAAAACTGTCACAATTCGTGTGAATGTCTTATGTAATTTTAATCCAATATAAATTTAGCTTTAACATGTATTCACATGCAAAACTATCAGTGCTCTTGTCATATCAGTCGTTCTGTGATTCTTCTACAGTGGTGTACAAAATTTAAGGACGATTTAAAAATATATATATAATGTTGTTATAACAGCAACCCCCAAACAGAAAACAAGTTGGACTCCTTGTTTGACAATAACAACAGCACATGTGTAATAAAGCAACTGATAGATATTTTGCATGACGTTATGCGAGCGTACAGTCAAATGTTATTTATTGAAAGGTAATGGACCACCGGAAACATCTTTTTGCCAGGGGGAAAGTGCACTTTAAAAAAAAGAGTTTGCGCTCGTAACTAGTACTACACAATGACAGTTCAAAAAATCACCAAGTTATAGCGGTTTTATACATGGGTGTTAATGGGTGAGTTAAGACTTTAAAATGCGTTTTACGAGAAATCACCTTTCTTGGACATTCCATCTTCTTTCCCTGTACGCTTCATTTGTGATAGACAGTGGCGTATTCTAGATTCACAACTTGAACTACCACTAGCCAAAGCAATAAATAGATAGAGGTCACACATAGTATTGATGATGATAGGTGTTCAAGCCTCACTTTCATTTAAATTAATATTGCTCGTGCAGATCGAAATATTTGTACACAAGCTTGGGCTGCCGTGGTAGAGTAGATAGTCCAGAGGATACGCTCCTTCATCACCCAATTATTGGGCGGATCGAGATGGAGTGTAGTGTGAAAAGGCTGTGGCAGAAGTTTCGGTATCGTTGATAGCATCATTTGCGTGGTTGGTCTACAGAACGACAGGTACAGCGGTGCGAAAAATTGCCTCGCTTTATTGGCCCAGGAGACCACACAAGGTAAACTTTTTGCTAGATGACCAGGGGTGCTGTGTCCTTTTCCATCAAAACCAGAAAAAAAAGTTATTTTTGAAGGAATTCCGAAATCTTATTTGTTTCGGAGATACAAACGCTGAAAATCACGGTGTCGTCGTTACAAATGACGTCATAGCTCAACACATGATGACGTAAGCGGTGTCAGAGTTTTTCTTGTAGAGAATTTTCAAATCTGAAATTGTATGCGTCATTTGGTTACCACGTCCAGAAGCAAGGCTTTTATGAGATGCACGAGTTTCATTCTCTACGAGTCTGTTGAGCAGATTATCCACTACCCGCCTAAAGAGCTGGCCTCGGTCTGTTGACACTACTTTTGCATTATGATGCAGATCAGTGTTCTTAAATTTCTTGATTTCAGAAACCTTAATTGTTTCATCAGGAAAATCTTCTGGTAAACTGTACATTGACTCAAGAAATCTGACAGTTCTTCTAATAGTATTGTCAGCATCAGGTAAAGTTATGCTTCTCTTTTGCAACTGCAGTGAAAAGCCACTCAATTCAGTCAGTGCATAATTCCGAAATTCAATACAAATTATTTTAAGGTAAAGATATTGGAAAGTCCCTGTATTTTGCCCTTTCTTTTGGTTCTCTTCTTAAATCATTCTTTGCAATACTAAAATGTGTTGCTGGTGCACCGTAACTTTCTCATGGCTTTCACAGTATCTAGACTCGACGACAGCCATCTTATTGTAAATATCTTTCCAATTTTCTTTATTCGTTGCTCCTGCAGCACATTCCATCAATTCTTTCTGATTCTATGGAGACATATTATATAAAGAATAAAGTTTATCAAAAAAATGAGTAGAACTGATTAATGCCTTGGACGTCATTTCTCGTATCATGCACTGCTAATTGCAACCGGTGATTTGAACAATGCCAAACAATTGGATTGGGACATATCTTTATTAACTCAGCTGCAACTCCATTTTTTCCCCAACATTACTGAGGCTCCATCAGCAGCAAAAATAACTAAGTTCAAAAAAAAAAAAACCTCTTCATTAATTCCATGAGATCTTAAATTACTCAAAATTGCGTCTTTTATGGCTGCGGCTATAGTGAGATTAAGTTCCACAAGATCCCAAAAGAAAAATACATGATTTTAGAATTTTTTTGAAAATGCACACCTTAAACAGATTACAAGCACAAATGTTTTGCTAACTGTAGTAGATGTATCTACAAGAACACCAACTTTGATGTCAGCCGGGTAGCCGTGCGGTTTACAGCGGTAGGTCAACGACTCGAAGGTCCCGGTTTCGAGTCCCGGAAGGGGCATGGGTGTGGATTTTAATGGCTTAAGGGCGAATCGTGACGGGCCGAAGTTCAAAGCTTCTAGACTGGCCCATATAAGAAATAAAGTTGACCAAAGTTTTCTTTTACCAGTTTTGATGTTATTTTTAACTATTGTTTCCGCAATTTTCTTTCTAATTTCTTTCGCTATGTGGTCAGTTATGCTTGCACAACTGAAATTTGTGTGAGAAACTACCCATATCTAAACCATTTATTTCCTGTAGTTCAATATCACAAGGAAAATCACTGAAGGGTCTATTTGGTTTGGTAATGGTCCTGTACGGAAAATCCTCACTGTCGTGTCCAAATGTTTAGCGTTCATGTTGTCTACTGGCACTTCTAGTTTTTGTTTGTGTGATTCGGTTTCAATGGATTCACATTTTTGTGAGATATGGAAACTTTGTGTTTGTGATTTTTTTTCTCACACTCTTTTGTTGATTCGTTTTATCATCACTATTGAAACTAACCTTGCAATCAATCCACTCTTTTGAAAATTTAATGCCTAATCCTTTATATTTACCTATCCCCACTTCGCTGATTTCACGGCAAATATTACAGCCTAGTAACTTATTTTTTTACGAACAACAATTTATATTCTGTTTTAAAATATCTGTACTGATCTTCAGACCAACATTCGGGAAACAACGCTGAAGTACTTGGCTCTTTAATATTGCTAGTGTTACAAGCGTCTGAAAGTGTCGTATCAAAATCACCGGCACCACGCCCACGTGGAGACAGTTCAGAATACTTTTCCTTTTTATTTGAATTTTCTTCGTCCGGATTGGGTCTTTGGGTTATCCACTTCATTAAACTCATATTGAAACAATACGACTAGTATTTACTTTCAATTACTATTAATTCCTCAACAAAATCTCGCATAAACAAACACGTGCAATATCACAAATTGCAAGGAAACAACAGCATGGTGACGGTCGACAGCATGCTTCACGCTCTGAAATAGGCAAACTTCGTATCTGTTCATATCGTGCAGGGAGCCAATATGCAGATCTTCCCACTCTTTTCCCTATACGTGTTATCAGTTCTTGAATTGATGGCATTCAGCATTATTTTGATTGCAAATTTCCGATTTTTAAAAATATAATATTAAATACAAAATTTGAATCTAATATTTCCCGGAACGCAGCTTTGGTGAGCTCCGGCCTAACTAAAGCACTTACGGCAGGTAATTTAGGGCGAGGTAGAAATACAGCGAAAGTGGTAGGTAAAGATAGTTTTTTTTTTTTTTTTTTTTTTTTTGTAATTACATATTCTACATATTTTCAGTTATGTAGGACGCAAGAAAGTAGAAAAGTTAATGAATTATAACATTAGTATCATTATAATTGAATTTTATTTTACATATTTGTACATATTTTGTTCTGTTACATATTTCCTATATTTTACCATTTTCTTTCCAAACTTCGATTTTCCAATACACTAATTTTAAAATAAAGTATTTCATGGGGGAGTGAGCGATTCAACGTGTGAATGAAGGAGACGTGGATTGACCGGACAACATTTCTGGTGAGAAAAGGCCACTGTCTAAACTCTAAATACGCTCCAGAGACAACTTGCGACGTGGGAACGTCGTTTGCAGCATACAAGTACAACGTATATCGTTTCTCCGCAACAATCTATGACGGCAGAATATCTCATAGTGTATTGTGCATCAAGGTATTAGTAATGTGCAGAGATTCTGCCGGATCCCACTCTATGGGGTATGCCACTCCCAAATTCTCTAGCGCACCTCCAACTTTATTTCTTTACTGTCAAAAATTGATAGAAACCGTGCAAAACTGCACACCTTCCCAGTTTTTACTTTACACTCCCCTTCCAAACTGAAAATCTTGTCGGAATTCCTGGTGAGGTGAATTATATAAACCATAATTTATTACATCATTGTATATATAAAAACGTAAATAAAGGTTAATGTTTATGCCTGCAATAATTTATTACCATTGTTTCTACATTAAATTTATTACGCAAATTATAAAAAATACATAAAAAATTGGCGAAATACATCATAGTCAGAGCACTGGGCATCAAAGTGTTAAAACGAACGGTTGTAGTTCAGTTGGGTCAGTTAGCACCCGGAAAGGTCTGGGAACTATCCCAGCGGCTGCCCATCCTCACTGACGTTTTCCTCAGTCACACCAGGTAAGTCCCGGGATGGTACCTACCAGAGCTCAAACGGGTCACCAGGTCCCCACATAGCAGAGTACGTCCCTGGGACGTCCAATTTAGATCCCATTACCGTCAGAATGGTCCTGCTCCCATAGCGATGTCCTAAGGACGTCCGTGGGATAACTCTGTGGGCAATACAAACAGTTCATCCCGTATGGATGTCCCCCGGAAAGCCGTGCGGGATTACCTACCTGGAATTTCTATACATTAAATCGACCTTACTATTATTATTATTTAATTAATTATAACTATACGAAGGATATGCCAGGAGATCCGTCAGATATCCCTGGGACGTCATTTTGCTATGTGGGTCTATGCTTCAGACTCGGTGGCCCGATGGGAGAAGCAGAAATTTAATTATTTCCTTAGGTTTGGACAGACATTCTACCTGCGGTGACCGGGAACAGGGATGTTACTACCCAGAATATAAAAAATACGACGTCGAAAAGTTCGTAATAATAGTAATAACATATGGAAATAATATAATTTCTCCGGAAAGAACAAAAATGCAGCCGGAGGTGTGGAACTCTCCCCCTGAGAAAGGCTATTCTGAAAGGATTTTCTGTTTGAAATAATAAATAGGATAAAAGCGTTATCATATTTTAAAACTCTCAGAAATGTAGTTCCCATACAAAAGGTCACTTCTCAAGGAATCTCACATATTATAATATTGATTGATTCTAATCACAGGAACAGGCTCAATCACCGGGTCAAGATTCGACCAACGAGTTGCCGAGTTAGCTCACTCGGGTGATTTCCGTCTAGACCATATCCCTCCCGAGTCATTCATGTCAAGACTGGGTCACCAAATGTTACCCGATTTCAGCTCTGGTACCTAATAACTAAGCCCTGACCCAGTACCTTCCAACATCATCTCCCCCACCCTATCCAGACCATAAATAAATTAAACACCAAAGTGTTAGTCAGGTGTAATATCAATCATTTATTAAATCCCTGTTGTACAAAGATAAATAAAGGTTAATGTTTATCCGTGCAGTAAATATTTGGTTTATTTGAAAACAATTTAAATTAACTGCGTGGCTCAGGCGGTAGCGCGTCTGACTGCGAATCGGGTGGCCCAGGTTCACATCCCGTGCAGAACCTTGAGACTTTTCTCGCAATGTTCCCATGCCTGGTGCTCTGAGGTGCACTCATCATCCTATCAAATTGAGTACCAGAGTATTCTTGGTATTTCTGGGTATCTTGTAAAGGTAAAGGCGTCGAGCGTGGGACTGACCACCCCACCTCACTTCGTACCGTAGGTCGAGAATATGTAGAGCGCTACCTCCACATTCCCATGCGCCATTCAAGGAGCGTGCGTAGGGGATATATCTATATTTACAATTTTTTACACATTATGCTACATACATATCTCATTTCCTTCTGCAAGAACATATTTAGTAATACGATACTACATAAAAATCCTAGCTCTAGTGATAGTATTTGTAACGTCAGAGGCGAAACCATTATAGTACTACAAACATCTAACGGAAGAAGGTACTCTAACGAAGCGTTTCCTTATGCCTATCTGCTCCCATTTGCTACATTTATGAACGATAAATATCATCATATTACATTACACAAAGTGGCTATTAGTTTCTATTGGCCTACACGATCCCCAAATCGGAATCCAGTAGAGCACTCATGTCGGAATGACTTCCGCAATTTCTTCTCCAGTGAAAAAACAAAGAAAAACATGGTCAAGCAGGTTGCAAGAGTATTAGCCTATGTTAAAATATGAGCACGTCTGGTTACCCTGTATCTTAAAATGTAAGCGAAGTATCCAAGGTTGGAATGGTAACATTTGTTTCGGGTACACACTGCTCAAT
>JAGDQP010035983.1:767-18205 GCA_022664845.1 Lepisma saccharinum | reverse complement strand
TTCAAAGAACTCGGCAGTATCAAGTTTCGAAGAAAATAAGAGCATATATTTTTGCTTAGCCGAATTGTTAACGTGCATACGGCTACCAATTTCGCCGTTGAACACTGAGGATAATTTGGGAGCTACTTAAATAAAATAGCAGTTAAATTTCAGCACGAAAGTCATGAAAAGCCGCAATAAGAGCCTTTTCGTTCGCCACGTAATACTCAATTGAGCGAAAGCCGCCTGAAACCAAGACTATAGCACCATAAGGTAACCTCTCCCCCATTACTTACGAAATATTAGGTACATTGGTGAAGAATGACACGTTAATTTTAGTCAACGTGGTGTCGATTCGAAACCACATCAGATATTGCAAGCGTAACCTTGAGTTAAAGAGCTCTACGTAATTTTGCTGGCTCTGTGTTATTTATTTACTTAATTCGGATACTTTCTTCATATTCTTTCAATGGCTCAAAGACAGAAGCAAACATGTAAGATAAGATAAAATGATTTGTATGGGCGGTAACAGCACTATGACTTACGCCCGTCCCGAGAAGCAAACGTGTGTTACGAAACTGACTTAGAAATTAAAGAACAGGTCCAAATAAAATTGTTATAGAAATCCATTTTACGCCAGTTATGCAAGTTAAGGTTAATGTAAAACACTGATCCCCAACAAAAGATGGCAGCACTACTTCATGTATGTCCAATGTATTTTTATCGTTGCACGAAATCTCAATGCTGCTCCTACAAATTCAAACCTACACAGCTCAAACTTTCTGGGAAGAAAGTTCATAACCAATTCACGAGTTCGAACAATGCTGATTTTTTATTTTCGTTTTTCTTCATTGTTGAAGTCGCTTGATTGTTGTTGTAAATATCAAAACCTACAATAACGAAGCTCTTTCAACAAGAACAACAAATAAAATAAAAATCGGCATTGATCGAACTCTTGAATTGGTTATGAACTTTCTTCCCTGCAAATTTGAACTCTCTAGGCTTGAATTTGTAGGAGCAGCATTGAAATTTCGTGCAACGATAAAAATACATTAGACATATACGGCGGTAGTGCTGCCAGCTTTTGTTGGAGAACGTTGATTTACATTAACCTTAATCCGTAGTGGTCGGTGATACAAAAAGCCTGTATAATTTTTGTATTTAACACACCAATACAAATACCAATAGCAAAAGACGGCATTTCTCTTACCCATTCCCTTAAGTCCAACAACCCGTATGTATGTATAAATGGCACCCAAAAAAGGAGACAAGCCATGCAGGAGACGCTCTTCCGCGTAATTCTACAAGTTTGGTCGAGATCATTTCTTTTTCGGATCCTTTCTGCTTCTTTCAGCAATGTTACACTACGCAGTTACTCTAATAGCACCTATTGGCTACTGCTGAGGGTGGCGCTAAGTATGAAATTTCTCTGCAGAAGAAGCCGAAAGATGTTTCCTAATAAACCAACTTTAGTTTGATTTCTTCGTTCTCACGTGCAGGCTTCCATCGGCAGTATGATTCAAAAGTGTTCATCTCTGGTTTTCTCATCTTTTTCGCTTTCCGTCGATTACTAGAATAAGAATGCATCTATACGAATGTCATTGAGGCACCAGTAATTTAGCATTGAACAGAATTTTTGGGTAAAGCATAATGTCCAACAAGCGTCTGGATGCAACTTTTGTTATGGATTCTATCTACGCCTATAGCACCCATTGTTGAAGTCGAAACATGATATAAGGCTGTCAAACTTAGTATCTGTTTACCTGTGTCCATATTTTAATAATACACGAAACGAAAAATGTCGCACGAATCTACTGACGAACATCTTTAAGGGGAGATAAAAACTTCCGCAGCTCAAAATACCCGCATTTCTCTACCTTCTAAATTGATGTACGCAGATTATAGCGTAACAAGTATATAAAATTTTATTAAAATTTATCTTCTAAATCCAGTAACTATTCGACACGCACCGCTTTAATTTATAGAATTTTCTACGACAAACCTGAACTTAAGACATCGTCTCCGTGTTTATAATTTTGGTCAAATTAATTTTACTTAATAAAACGGTACCACCGCCAATATGCTAACAGTTATCTATTTTTTCATGTTATCACTTTCTAGTTATGTACTCAGAAAAGATGCAAGCTTTTGCTTACTCGTCGTAGCAACAGCGGGGTGTTACTTGCTACCTGCGTTGTTTCTCCGTGATTGGACACCAGCTGGTACAGCGTGAAGACAAGTATAGACTGCAATTTTCAACCGACTTGTGATAGTATTTTGTTTTCGTTGTGACAACCTTGTAATTGTAGGCACTTACATTAGCCCCATTTGATATAACAACTTTCATTTGTGTGTGTGATAAAATAGGTCTAAGGTCGTTGTTTAAGATCGCCGCAACGTACTAGCAGGCATACACACGGAGAAGCAACATAAATAGCAGAAGAGAAGACTCCTGTCATTGGCCGCTCTTGTAACGTAATTCAACAAAATATCCCCGGTGTTGCCACGTCGAAGTAAATCACAGCTTGCGTGTGTTATAGCTTATCAGTTGTTTAACTGCATATCATTGCAAAGGTGTTTGACAACATGCATGGTTGCTGATTACAGAAAGAAAAAGTGATGAAGTAATAACTGTAGATTGGGGGGGGGGGTGCGTGAGCGATCAAATTGGCAACAGCACGACCAACTTTGTGGCTGCTTACAAAATCATGTGACTAATAGCACTATGCCAGTACGTGGAATTGCCCAGGAATACAAACGTAGCTTCATACGATGCGGCAGTGGGTCGGCGACATTTTCAAAATTTCCACGGGTCGATCATCGGGAACTAAGGTATTCGCTGCAGGCGAATTGTCAGATAATACCTAAAACATATGCCAGAACTGCTTGCTCGTCCTGTAAGTTGTCAGTGAGGGACGTCATCCCTCAAAAGAAGGGACTGGTCATGAATATCAATGCAGACCACAAAAAAACAAACATAATACTAGTTAATGTACCCTGATATATTATGGTTTAATTTAATCCTATCAAAAGAAAACATGAAGAAAATGGGGGAAGAACTTTCTGACTGTACTGAATCTACCAACGTTCCAGCCTATTTCAGTCAAAGGTACCACTACTCAGTCCTAAAAACGGGATATGGTTGTTCAAATTTTAGCTAAGCAATTTTAATTAAGATGGTTCCATTGCTTATAATTCCACCACCAAGCAGTGTGTTATTTCTGGGGTCAAGAAGAGAAGATGCCTGGTATCTCTTGTGCTTTTCCTGATCCACGCGAAGACTTTTTTCCACTAAAATATATTTCTGCGTATTGACGCAAATTGATGCACTAAATAGGTTTCAAAGCGATGTATCTAATAATAGTACGGTAGACATTACTTTGGCCTACGGATACAACAGATGATCATTTGTCGTAGAGCAGGAGTTTTCAATTATTTTTTTCCTGAGGCCCGGATTGGTGGTAATAAAAAGGTCTTTTGCGGTCCATATAGTTAGTCGAGTAGGTGGGTTAGGACGCATTAGTTACTCTGTGTACATGTATGGAATAATTACAAAAAATAAAAAATAAACACTATATTAGCACTAATTCACATTATACTTCTTTGCTTCTTTTCTAAACTTTCAACTAGTAGAACTATGTACAAACATTACTCTGGATATTGTATCAAATTGTGTGAGGTCCGGGAGAAAAGGCTTCGAGGTCCGGATCTGGACTGGAGTCCGCTATTTGACGATTCCTGGTCATAGTGTATATTCAACTTGTTTTGCGATAGTTTCCACAATTGGTGCACAACTACACAATTAAGTGAACGACAAAACGTTAAAATTTCCTTGACAGAAATTAAATCATCATAATCTACCACAAAAAATCGAGCGACCGTAACTTAGTTCGTACAGCATTGACTTCATTTCGGAGGTTCTGGGTTCGATACTATTCTGAAGGAGGTTAATTTTCTTCAGACACACCAGAAAAATGCAGGGATATTACTTGAACTTAGGTCCTGATCGACTCCTTCCTGCGTCCTTTCTCCTACCCTATCTGAGCTATAGATCCCAAAAGCCCAAAAATTAACATTCTTATCTCAAAAATTATTAAAGTCTTCCAGGAGCTCCGAATGGATATACTATTATTACTTTTAAAAGGGTTTGTCACACTGAAATGCATAGCACCCAGCATTACGCAATATCCTACTCTGAAAATTCTCTGGAGTCCCGCTTAGCCAAAAAGGTTACGCACACTCGCTTTCTGTGCGCGTGGTCACGAGTTCAATTCCTGTGGGAGTCCATTGAACAGAGTGGTTTGGAGCCCACTTTACCAAAAAACTGTAGGTCTTGTCCTTAAAAGCTCACCACGTCATTTAGGACATTAATAACAATTCAACAAACCTGAAAATGACCAGTAAATCAATAAAAGAGATTCATTTCGTACAGATTTTGGAATAATTTGCAATTCGAAATATATATAGATTTCAAACATGCGTATTTATATGGTTGAGGATACGTTCTCTTCAAATGGAAATCGGTAGTTGTAAAATGCAACCACATCAAAGCATCGTTGATCGCTTTCCCTGGAGGTATGAATGTTCTGAAAATTAAGTGCAATTTGAAACTCCTTGAACTTGTAATCATTTAACAATCTCGCTGTTGGCGCGGTGGTTAGAAAATAGTAATGCTCACAATTAATGAAGGGCCATTTCAATATTTCTGATGTCAGAGAAAGAACAAAGACGTTCAAGCACTGGAAATGTCAATCTGTACCTTCAGAGGAGGAGTCACTCCCACTACCAGCTGACGCCCTAATGCTTCGTTTTCAAGAATCTTTTGATTATTATACGAATACTGGTACAAGTGTACCACGTCGTATACTACAGTAAAAGGTGGTGAGTTTGAAACTGCCCACCCACTCCCGTGGAGATTCAAAACACACCGCTTCGAATTTGGAAAGTCAGGGCCCCCGGATAGTTCCGCCCTCTGATGTGATCGCTCTCCAACTTTTACTAGCGACATCCGCATGCATGCATGCAACTACAAATATCCGAGTTCGATGATTGCGGTTATATACGTAATTTAGCAATACTCAAATATCGAGCGCGATGGTTCAAATGTGTTCATCTCGAAATCGGGAAGTCTTGGACTCAAATAGTCGGATAGGTTAACGGAACACCCAGGCAATTGCTAAATTGGCACCTTGAGTTAGGTTAACGGACAAAGTAAATAACAGGGTGAAGTCTGGGCCTCTAGTTGGCCAACTGGTTTACACACTCATTTTTCGGAGCGTGATCCCTGGTTCAAGTCGGGTAGGGTACATTAAACAGAGTGGTTCAAAATCCACTTTACCAAGAAACTGGAGGTTTCGACCCTCGAAAGCTCGTTAATAATTCAAACAAACGGGCCGAGGCCTCATGATGCTGAGAAGTTATGTTTCAAAGTGTGAGTTTTGACTATTCACAAGCAAGGGCGCCCATCACGGGGGTAAGGGCGCTTGCCCCCTCCCCCCAGCCAGAGAAAATTATACTATGCAAGATAGAAAACAAAAAATGTGTATACGTACTTTCTATATTTTATTTTTATTTATTGTCATCACAAGCTTTATATCCGAATTAGAGTGTCGATATTTAAAATGCTCATTTAGAGACATTTTTATTACACTATTTTTAAATGCTTTGGAAGACGAAGACATATCACATATATCCAATTAGAAGCAAGTTTTACACATGTCATTGTAGGTAGTACATATTCCCCAGATTGGTAACTTCGTCATTATATTGTCCTTGCCTTTTCGCAGTGGAAGAGACCAGTGTTGTCTACGCGAGTTTTTAAAGACTAGACAGGAAACTGTAACAGTGATACTAAGTCTTTGCCGTCTAAGCCATTTTGAATTATTTTCCTAAGAAATAACGGATATGAAATGCTACGTTTTTGCTCTAATAAACATAAACATAGTACATTTTCTCTAATGTAAAAATGTTGTTAAATTTTCTTCCCATCCTTATTACAAATCCTCGAATTTTAAAGCTTGTAAATGTAACATTTGTAATATTAAAAACAATGTAATATTTGTTATGTGGCTCTTAAACGTTAATTTCATATCAAACGTGACACCAAGATGTTTAACTATGTCGGGGCTACTTAATGCATACTTATGAATTTCACAATATATAAATCGTTTTATTTCTACTGAATGATAAAACTTCGTATTGACTGAAAGTTATTGATAGCGTACCAGTTAGTCAAGTTGTCTAAACTATGCTGTAGTTTTATGGCATCTTCCATGGAATTAATTTTAGCATATATTTGAGGTCAACCGCAAATAGCACTTTTTCATTATCCAGTAGATCATTAGTAAACAAGAGGAATAACAACGGTCCAAGATTCGATCCTTGCGGGACTCATGACAGTGCTGTATATTCATCAGAATTGTATTCCTCAAATAGAACAGACTGTCTGCTACTAATTAGATAAGACCACATGAGTTAATCAAGGATGGATATAAGTGATAGTGATTTAATTTACCTAGTAGGCTAATACATTGTGATTAACTCTGTCAAAGGCCTTTTCAAAGTCAATATAAATCGCATCGACTCGCTTTCCTCCGTCCAATGAGTTTACAATAAAAATCTGTAACAATTGCAAGATTCGTTACCGTGGATTTTTGTGAAACAAAACCATGTTGTTTAATTGAGATAACTGGTTTCACATGATTAATACTTCGTTGATATACAATCTGTTCAGAGACTTTTGCAAATACTGGTAAGATAGATCTGTGGTTCGTAATTTCTCGTCTGTCGTTTGTTTTAGGTATAGGACAAACTAAAGATGATTTCCATTTGTTAGGGAAAATACAAGTTTTTAGTGCCAAGTTGAACGCAATCAATAGGTAAATTTATCAATATATCCTTTCACTATATACGAGAGTATGCCATCAGATAACTGTCGTTTTGGATTTTAAATTCTTGATAGCCTTTTCGATTTCATTCAAATGTATTTAGTCGACAGACAATATTCCAATTTCTTCGTAACACCTAGAATTACTATCAAAATTACTGAACGGTTGAGAAGAGGATACAAATACTGATTGGCAATACTGTGCAAACTATTTCTTCATTGTTACACAATCCGACCTTCAAATTATATATACTTGGGGAAAGATGTTTCGTTTTGTTTTTAATACATTTCCACAGTTGACCTGGATCATTATTGATATTATTTTCAGAATTCGATATAAAGGTTTTATAGGTTATTGTTATGTCTTTCTTGACTTCCCTACGCAATCGAATAAATTCCTGATAGCAGGGTAGGGTTTTGAATTAATTTTCTATGTAGACTTTAAATGATAAATTATTTTAACTGAGTTTCCTAATAATGCTTTTAGTAAACCAGCACGGATACTTTGGGACACATTTGACAAATATTTCATAAATAATATTGTAAAGTTTACTAAGTCATTAACACTATTACACTCATTTAAGCATTCCCAATCAACTTCCATTATACTTGAACGTAGGTTCAATGTACTTCATGACATGGTTCTTTTGCGCCCTTAATTTAGTAAATATTGTCGTGGTTATCCTGATGATGACTTTTAATAAATCATAGAAAAACTATCGCTTTATCCTCGCCCCCTCTGAAAATTACAAGATGGGCACCCTTGTTCACAAGTGCACTAAAAACAAAACTATGTTCGGTTACAATTTTCAACGGCCTGAGGCAAAGATACCTAATGGTCATAAATAAAATAATTTAATTCAATTCAATTACAACTTTCGAAACGTAACCCCTTACAAAACGCGGAGGAAAAAAAATGCGTACAATTCGTACAGCTATGATGTAACTCTTCCTTCCACTTCGTTCACTCAAGTGCCTTTGAAGCATTTTGGGATGCAACGAGATTTCCAACGACTTTAGGTAGGATAGGTGTTTGCCCGAAGGCAGGGTTATGACCCGGAGATATCTGAGAAAAGTGACCCAATAGTGGTTTGTCATTGCATTCCATTGATGGAATGTCCTAAAGACTGAACCTACAGTTTAAAAAAAAAAAAAATGATTCCGAGCCACTACGTTCAATGTGATCCCACTGGGAACCGAACCCGGAATCCCTTTATTAAAAAGAAATAAGTGATCCACATACACAACGTCTACATTATTCGTTTTACCAATTTCCTACGGCCTGAGCCTTTGATGCCTTAAAGCCATAAATAAAATTAAAAAATTAAACAATCTTTCCTTTTTTTCCCCGACACGAATTTCCTGTAATATTTTTTATAGTATTAATGCTTGCAATTAAACAATCCATTATTAAAGTTATTCCACGTAAAGCAGCTATCGGAGACAAATTGCAACAGTATATTATACCTGCCACATGAACATACAATAACCCTATATACAGTATATTGATTTTTTTTTTATGTAGTACAGTAACGGGAAAAATGTATTCCGGGAACAAAGCATTTAGATCTTAACTTATATTCATATTTATGGACTTGATAGGCATTTATAGCCTGAACCTGTCACTTCAGTCCCTTAGATATGTTCTAACTCAGACATAGGCTGAGCGTCTGGCTCATAAGTTAAATAAATAAATTAACAAAAACAACTAAATGCTATGCTCCCGCACTGCTCTTTTTCCCGCGACTGTACATAATGGTAATAATGTACCATCTAGCCATTTACCCCGTGAAAAAAAAAGTTACGCTCCTCTACGATTTGACTTTTTTTTGTGGCTCGAACAATCCCATTGGGGCATAGTATTGATAAAAGTAATTAAAAAAAAAATACCGTCGAAGATTTTAAGGTTTATTGGGTGTCGTGTGGTTTGGTTTGAAGTTTTGGATCAAAAGTCTCACCGTTCTAGAGTCGAATCCCGGTTGGCGCATCTTCGTCTCTGATTTTATTTATTGAAAGGTAATGGGGGGGGAAGTAGTTATGATCCTATGGGATGGCCCGGAGCTTCAAACCTCACCCTAATAGGCGTAAACAATATAACAAACAACAAAAACCACTTTTCCTCAAAATAAAGCTCCTCACCCCAAATTAGCACAACATATCCCCTGATAGGATGTGTGTAAATTTAAACTGGGCGAGAGTTAAAAAAAAAAAAATACAAAGCATACCAAAATAACGATCCTGATTAACAAATCTAGTCAGCAGAAGCAGTGGTTTAACTGACTACATAGTTTTCAATTATTTGTATTTAAATTAATACTCTACAAACAACCTAACACGTAGAATATTTGCCGACCTGGTAACCGTGTGGGTTGGGGCGCTACGCCAGCGACTCGAAGATCCCGAGTTTGAATCCCGGCTGGAGCATGGATGTTTGTGAATTTTACCTAGCATCGCATTCTTAATCGTGACGGGTCGAAGTCAAAGTTACCGTGCTGAAAATGACCCATAAAGTTTAATTTTTTTTTTCTTTTTTACGTAGAATTTTTGGACAATAATTATTCTCTACAACATAAACCACGAGCTAACTCATAATGTTTATATCCTCACCGGGTATCGAATCTACTGACTAAAGAAAAGATCGTATTCAAAATGGTTTGCGCCTTAAAAGGACACTTTTATTACAAATCACAATTGTTACAATGAGTGTTTTTCTCCCTAATTCACTTTCTATGTATCTTTGTAGTAGCACTCTGAACTTTTTCACATAGGACAATTTTCTTCTTGGAAGCGGTGCAGAAAGCAACGATAAATAGCACGGAAAATATGAAATTAAAAATAATTCTTTCACTTATTTCTATCTAATAAATAAGTTTTTTTCTTAACTGCGACAGTAGTACGAAATGCACTCTTGCTCCATACGTCGAAATAACAAGCAACGGAAATTCACATCAAGCACGTGTTTTGAAGAACTCGCGACAAGCAAGGGGAAAAAAAGTTCTCACGTCTACCATCAACTTTTAATACCTCAAAATGACGATTCTCCTCTGCAATTTGCGAATATAAAAGTCAACGTAAGTAAAATAGATGCATTTTGTCCCCCTTTTCCTCTGTATTTTCAAAGTGTTTCGCAATAATTTTCGTTACGTTTAGAGTTTACAGACACATATTAAAAACATTCCTGATCAAATTGTTTTTGTATTGTAAGCGATGCGCAGCTAATATTACGTGATCGGTAGCGATTGATATTACACAAATGAATGTTACGCACATTGATGAAATATGTTTAACGAACCGTAAATAATAATTTCGCTAATTTTCTAATGGTATAAATAATATTAAATTTATTCTGACGTACAAATACAACTATAACGAAAGTAATCTTGGCATTTTTTTTTTTTTAAGTACGAAGAGAGTGTACATATTTAAAATGCAGAATATCGGTATAGTACATTTTGATCTATTTACAAAATAATTTACAGAATCGTACTCTACTCAAAATCACACGAAATATTTCTCTAATTTACTTTCAGGCAATATTGAGCCGTAATACTATTGAAACAAGTTTATTTACGGCCAATACAGCCTGAAATATAGCCCTTGTACTAATAGTAAGCACTGTCTACAAGGACAGGGATGTCATGTCAATAAAATTAAATCTTATACTGCATTTGGTACTTCCTTATCATTTCTACATTATTATCCCTTGCACTGTACATGGAGTCGATATAAAGCAATTATACGGATTTTTTTTAAACATTATGAACTATCTATATTTAATATTCAAAAAATCATGCAATTCTAGGTACTCACCCTCTCTTCCTCTCGGATCATTTCCGCGATGCCTGGCTTGATTTCCATTTCGTCGGGCGAAGGTCCTGGGGGCGGATGGTGGCTTCCCGGTTCTCCAGGAGTTGGTGGCTGGATGACTGGGGGTGGTTGTGGGGAAAGACCAGGGGTAGGAGTTGATGTGGCGCCTGGGAGATCAACTGAAGTTTCTACTATTTCGGCGGCACTGTGATTGGACTCCTCCGGACTGCTTACACTGCTTCTCTCGCCAGAATTCCTTCGACGTTTCTTTCGGGGCATTCCTGGTGTGGCTGGGGCTGGAGACAAGGGGTCATCATCATGTTGGGGTCCATGTGGTCCCCAGAAGCCTCCCATGGGTCTCACAAGACCGCTTCCAGGAGGAACTGGAGGAGTTTCCATCTTCTTGCCCATGGTATCATTTACATCCTGATCACCGTTGACATCAGCCAATCCTCGGATCTTCAGCGCCTCTGCAACTTTCAAAAGGGGCCCAATTTGCTCTTGGGATACATTGATTTCACCCTTATACATGAATTCTACCACCGCCTTCATCTCTGGCCATTTGATATCTTTCAGGATGACAATTGGATGCTGACAAGGATTGTCGAAGAACAGTGATTGGAAGTAGGGACTACAGGCGGAAAGGACCATCTTGTGGGCCTTGACCGAATGCCCATCACATGCAAGTGTGACATCTACAAAAGCCTCACTTTGGAGCAACTGATCAAACACATTTGTTAAGTTGCTCTGGTAATTGTTCCAACGTAAACAAAATTGTTGCGGGGAGGCCATGCAGTGCTGCATTTTGACCAATCTCTCTCTCGTTCCGACAACTAATGAACACTAATAAAATGGGAATGTTAGTTTCGGTAATGTCCAGCCGATGGGTACATTCAGATGATCGCTTTCCAAAATACTGTTTTTAAACACGGCGCCGGGGAAATGGGGGAACAATGAGGTTGGTGTAGGTCCTGGTTTGATGGGAAATTTCTTGATGTCAGTAGCCACCGACAGGTCCTCTTGCTTGTGCCCTCGATGGAGGGCCCCCAACCGGCCCAATTGCACCTCCGCCGCCGGCTAGTTCCGTTCACCACGCACGCTGCCTGTTCGTCCTCAATGAAAAACACCACACCACAATCACACGGGACGGCGCTCTGCCTTCACTAAGCGGCTGTCCAGTCTAAGTCAGGACGTCGCCCTTCGACTGTGCCTTGTTGTTCTATTGAGTCTGCAAAGAAGCGAAGAATGCTCCAGTCAAAAAAGACACCCATTCAACAAAACAAGGTCACAATATAAAGTAACACGTTAGAAACTAAAAAGATAACAAAACCAAAAACTTTTTTTTCAAAACGCACACACACACACACATTCACACAATAAATAAGAGAAGGAGACCAAAAACCACAACCGGTTAGGAACTTAAAAAATGCACGTAGTATATAAAAACACCGCGCGCGTATCTAACCGAGGAACACCAACAAGCCTTCTCCACTTGAATGTACGCCTCCTCTTTCTGACTCGAGGGAACCGAACAACGCTCTGCCGGCTGAGAGAGCTTCCACACACCCCACTCCCCTCCTAGAGCGCGAGGCACGATGGTCGATTTTCCCTTGCACTGCAGACCTTATCATATATTTATATAAAATGTATATGTAATACAGGGGGTATGAAACGAAAGTTTATTATACATAATGTATGTAGCATTGATTTATTGATGAGGCTGAGAGACTAGAAAACGTACCACGAGGCGCTCTAGAAGATGTTTTTTCAGCGGGTGGCAAAGGAGGAGGGGGACCTAAGACTTTCAGAAGAGGGACCGTATATATACATAAACCTATCGCGCGCGCGCATTGCCTGTATATTTAGCATCTGCGTTGGTCGAGCCAAAAGGTTGTGTTGGAAGAGGAGTGGGAGGCTTATGAGTCAGCCAGCGCTTCCCTTCTCTTGCTTTATGTTATTGAATTTCATTAGAGACTAATTTAATGGCAAGGCCCGGACTCTTGCAACTGCGCACTACAACCTAAAACTACCCTCGCTAAAGCTTATACAACCAAGGAGTGAAGCCAAAAAGCTTTTCCTTTATATAACACACAAGTTTAAAACTATTTTAAATGTTCACAACTTTCCAAAAATGTATACACAGGTATAAGTTTTAAAAATCCACTTACGCGGAGACGATGACGCTCTCCTTTTTCATTTCTTTCCAATGGATGAACCTTCTTTAAAAAAAAATTCTATCTTCCCCCCCTTTGACATACATTAAAAATATTTTTTTTTTCAAATACTCCAGAGACTTCAATTTAAAATTAGCTTTATAAAATATTCACAATGAACGAACACATGGTGGACGAACTACCTCTCCGCTCTCCTCATCTCTCCGTATGTATTATACATGCATGTGTGCGAGTTCTCTTGTCACATTCGCACACGAACACAAAAACATTAAACTTCGGTCGCTAACTGACTGAGAAATTACTTTGGGTTACCAAAAGTTTCTTTAAACTGTTACATTTCTTCTAGCATTACGATTATTTTATAACTAGTAAAATAACTTTTAAGTGTCAGTTTCTATCATTTTTATTTTTAAACTTGTTTAGTTCATATTATTGTTAGCAACTCATTTATTAAGCGTCTTACTTCATTATTGTCTCAATGTCTTAAGAAAGCGTCGGAGGGAGTGATTCGGATTTTTTAAAAAAATATACCATTCCAGTACTCGTGCAGATAAACTACGCAAAACCTAGATGAAATCAAGTTTAAGTAGAATGGGCAGTTGAGCGAACTCGAAACCATCATCGTCCCGGATTTTTCCTCAGTCACACCATGCAAATGCCGGGATGGTACTTTCAACTTAGGCCCTGGCCGAAGCCTTCGTACATCCTTTCCCCTCCCCTATCCCGGCCTGAGTCTTAGATGCCTGAAGGCCATAAATAAAATTCAAAACCATTTGTCCCTTTCAATGTGCTTAAAAAGCCATCAATTATAACATGCTAATTAAATCAATGTCTTCGCTATGATTATCACCTATTCTTAACCTAGCGAAAATATCACGGCTACTATATTAGATAAACCTGTAATTATCTTTAGCAGGTTCCTCCCGTTATCTATCATAAAATCTACAAATCAAGAGAGAAACGGTACCACTTCGCAGCCATGCTCGTCGGTTATTCTATGACCCGAAGATTCCTAGGCAAGGTAAACCGATGCTAATTTCCCATTGCCTTATCTTGGATCAAAATGTTGTCCTAAGGACGAGATCTACAGATTAAAGTAGGTTTCGAGCAACCACTTGTGTTCTCCAGGGATCGAACCACTCATTCACCGAGGCCATATTATTATCTAATTATTTTAACGAAGTTATTCGGAGTTCAACATTATTTTTCTTCCTATTTTGTCTTCCTTATTTCAAATTACCAGAGAACGGTGGGGAAAATGCTTCTCATGAATTCGGAAGAGAAAATACTTTTCATGATGAAAGTTTGTCCAACAATACTTTTATACCGCAAACACACTGTCGAGTGTCAAACTCGTGCATAAGCGAGTTGCCCCGAAGATCCCGCGATAGGTGATAATAATCATGATTGGAGTTCTGCTGGGAGGCAGGTCTATGACCTGAAGGCTCTCTGAAGGCAAGGTAAATCAATGGTGCTTTTTCACTGCCTTTCATCGGACGAAGATTACGTCGTAAAGATGGGACCTACATTTTAAAGTGGGTCCCCAATGGCTTCGTTCAATGTGTTCCCACTGATAAATAATCGACCCCGGTTTGTTTGACTACAAACCAACGGAAAAAACAGTCACCACCGGGTACACCGATATGGTAAAGCAACATTGGTGATTTATTTCTTCTCCTTTTCTTCTTTCTCAGTCTTAAACTGGAAACAGTAATAGTGATTCATTGGTCCTGAATTCATTTTTGTTCTGGTAGGACAATACCCTCCGAATAAAATTGAGTTTTATTTATAGGTGTTAGGCATCTCAGGCTCAGGCCGGGATAGAGCGGGAGAGGATGCTGAAAGGTAGTCGGCCAGGACCCACTTTTTGTGTATAAGCCCAGCACTTGCCTCGTGTGACTGAGGGAAAACTTCAGTCAGGATTGACGGTCCCTGGGAAGGTTCATAGGACCTTAGGATTGCTAAGCCAACGCTCCACCAACTGAGAATATCCTCGGGATGGCCGAGAGGTTTGTTCACTTGTTTGCTGTGCACGTGATCACGGGTTCAATTCCGCCTTGGTCCACTGGTCGGAGTGGTTCTGAGCTCACTTTACCAAAAACTGTAGGTCCCGTCCTAAGAAATTCACTAACTCGTTTAGGACGTTAATAAAAATTCAACCAATCGTAGGACAATAGTTACTAAGAACATGGTCGTCGTATTGACCAGCAAATATAAACGCAACCACTAGCAAGACTGTCTCCTCCATTAAGAGCTTCACCAAGGTTCGCCTAGCATTTTCCGATTTTTGAACATTATGGAAAGACGGCGGAGCGAAATTCTACTTGCTCTAGATCCAAAATTTGACTCCTGATCCAACTGAAACCTTGCTTAATCGACTCAGAAGGGTCGATTTCATGAAGATAGGAAGTAAAATTCAGGAACATGCTACAATTTTGGAAAGCAGACAGGATAGTGCTATTGCACTTTACAATAATGAGATAATAAGTGTTTTTTTTCTGGGTTATTTGACTGCCCAGCTTATGATGTAAGAATCTACTGGTAGTCAATTATCTAAGTTAAAAATTAATTATTTAAAACATTTATCATAAAGTTCAATAGCACTATCCAGCCTGCTTTCCAAAATTGAAGTATGTTTTTCGTCTTTCCAGATTTTTCAAAAATCAGAAAATGCAGGTGCGAGTTCAATAGCACTATCCATTAAGACTGAATCTGCTTTGTCAAACTATTGTAATGTTATACATACAGGGTGATTCCAAACCCTGGTCACAAAGTAAAATGTCGCGTTCTACATCCGAAACTTGATCAAAAGGCTAGTAAACATAGCTCACTTCAAAAACAGCCATTTTGTAAATAAAGAGACTCAAAAAACTTGAAACTGAAGAACCTCTTAAATGAACATTTCTCAATGGATCGCAAACGATGTAAGGTCAAGGCTGAACAATTTCGTAAGTGAATATTCTAGATCAGGAGTCTCCAACCTACGACCCGCAGATCGGATGCGATACGCGTAGCGATTTTGACGACAAATCCAAAATTAGTTACTATATTGCACATTGGATTTAAAATAGGTGTCTTCAATTGTTTTCTCCTGCGATCTGGACTGATGGTAATATCGCAATAAAAAGGGATTTGCGGTCAAGAGTTTGAGTAAGACAGGACAGTAAGACCGAGTGGCCGTAGCTAAGTAAGCGTTGGCTTAGCATTCATGAGGTTCTGGGTTTTGGGTCGACCATTCCTGCCTGAGGTTTATCCTCAGTAACACCAGCAAATTCCGGGATGGTATTCTCAACTTCGGCCCTGGCCTACTTTTTCCAGCATCCTTTCCCCTACCCTATCCCGACCTGAGTCATAAATACATTCAAACTGAACAGTAAGACAGTACGATTATTGGTTACTCCGTATAATTGTGCGGAATAATTACAAGAAAATAAAAAAAGAGAATGCGGTTTAAATTAGCAAGAATTTACATTACACTCCTCTGCTTTTTGTGCATTTCAACTAGTGATGTGTGTACATATAATATATTCACACATTACTCTTGACATCATATCAAACCCAACCTGAGCCAAAGATGCCAAAAAGTCATAAATAAATTCAAATTTTTATTAAACCGTGGAGGTCCGGGGAAAAGGCATTGGGGTCCGGATCCGGACCGGAGTCCGCCGTTTGAAGATCAATCATCTAAAATAACATATTTTAAAACACAAGAACTAATTTGTTCCTTTAATATTACACAGACTAGCCAATTTGGTCCGTTGACAAGAAAGATTGGAGACCCCTGCTCTAGATAAACAGAAAATGATGTAAAGTTCGTTGTATGAAGAGAACTAAATTTGATATAATTGAGACGAGACAGAACTCTTTCGTCATATACAACAAACATTTCTTCGAGACGAGACATTTTCTGGACAGGACAGCCTCAATTTTTATCGTGGGAAACACTATTGAGTTATCAGTGTTGCCAAACCAACATTTTTTTAAAAATTGCGCTACTTTGCTCTATTAAATAATTGGTGTTCAAAAGCTGTGACGAATACCGAGTGTAAAGCAAGAATGCAGTGTCGCAAACTTATAAAAATGCAGGATGTCACCGTGTAACGGGGTTTTCACTCTCTTGTGAACAGCTAATAAAACATAGGCCTACTTATAAAGTGTCCATAGATTGCAATGAAAGTACTCGCTAAATTTTCATATCCACGTGAAAAGTGTTACTTAATAGTCAGTGTTGCCATATCAAATAACTGTAAACTGAAAATCTTAAATTACATGAAAGTTGGGAAATTTCAATAAGAAAACACATGAAATAAGTTTGATAATGTTAGTCGAATGGCGCAGTAGCCGTTGAAGTTTTTACATCAGGATGGTACCATTGACAATACAATAACTAGAAATTTTAAATTTTTAGTTGTATTCTCTCGATACAAGTTAACTTCTAACAACGTATTCCACCAGATTAGTTCTGATTCATCGATAAATATTCAATATATCACTATAAGAAGCTTTTCGGCCTCGAACTTCGATTTAAAAAAATGGCTTTCTGGCATCTTAGGTTCAGCTCGGGGTAGGCTGGAAGCTACTCGGCCAGGGCC
>JAGDQP010035982.1:0-10326 GCA_022664845.1 Lepisma saccharinum | reverse complement strand
AGGGAGAAATGCTCCTTTGAATTTAGCTACTTTAAAAATCTAAATAAAAAAATTACATAAGATAGAAGCACATAAAAGAAGCACATCTAGATTTTCCATTGATTCACTGGAATTTAATTCGATTGGCTTTCACAAGATTTACTTTGAAAATATTCTCTGATCTTATCGTAAAGCAGTAGTTAGCATAGTCATTAATGACATTAATGTCGAGTACTCTGCAACATATTTCAGTTTAATTTTTAGTGATTGCCTTTTGGATCATAGTTTTATGACTTTCATCAACTTTCTGTTTTTTGAATTTCTTAAATCTAGCAGAAACATTAGGTTTATGACCCTTAGTTCTTTGCACTCCAAACCACTTTGACTTTTCTAACAAACACAAAAATATTACACATTGTTATGGTCCGGAATTTGCATTATGAAATATAATGAGTAACTTGTTCCAGTTCACAAGTTACTACCTAACATAATCCCCCCCATCTGAGAAGATAAAATTATGTAGTTAGCTTCAACAATAATTTTCTTCCATTACTTCTATAAAACAGGAATTCAACATTGCGACCTATGTGACTAACTTGATGCTGAAATCGATCAAGTCTAATTTCTTAAATGATGATATGATTTATCTTCTTAACTTCTCATTAATTATTAAATTTCATGTTTAAGACATCCATGTATCGGTGCTGGATAGATGACTTTCAATATCCTGCTCATCTTCATTCCATTTTTGTTGCCGACGTAAGTTTCGAGCTATGCTTGAATAGGTTTCCTCTTCACTTCCTTATTTTGACACTGTTCTGCTTTCTTTTTCTCCTTTAACAAAAGTTGATTCTCTTGAATTGTTCTTGGTTTACTGTGAGGTAGATCATCTTTAATATTTACACTCGTTTGTGGGGAAGTGAAATTTTCTTCAGCTTGTGTTTCTTCTTGTAGACATCGTATGTCATTCTGACTTTTCTGGTCTAATTTGTCTCATCTCTATCTTTATCTTGCTTTGCTAATAAACTGCATAATGATGTACTTTCTTCTTTCCGGAAATTAATTATTCCTCCTCTATTGTCAATTATCAATATATCAAAGTAGTTAAGAAATCCTGCCTTAAAATGATGGCATAACGTCATTGAATTAATACATAAACATGGATAGGAACAATATGCCAATTCACCAGATTGGCACTAATCTCTAGCTTACCCATTAACCGTTTTATCTCTGAATCATGAACAGTCTTTACAGAAACATATTCAACCCGCATACTATTTAATAATGCTGAAAGGTATTTACTTTTAATTCTTGTGAAAAATTCATAACTAATGATAGACCATATTGTATCTGTGTCTAATAGCGCAGTAGCGTTAAGTTCAGCAATACTAATGTTCATAATTTTTACTAGATCATTATCGGACTCTTCAACCAAAGCTTGGAAGGCGATGAATATCTGATTTGATCTTCATTGTTTCTTATTCTTTGTGTATTGGTTGAACTTTGTATACGTTCTAAACCACGGTTAGAAATCTCATTAGTTGTATCCTCAACGCTATTTATTGTCCTTTCAGCCTTCCTCACATAATTATCATCTAAAAGTTTCCCATCAGAATCTTTATTATCCTCTGATGATCTAAATTGCTGAATATCCTCTACAATACACACACTATGTCCTGACCCTTCTCTGTAATTACTTGTCTAGTCACGTTTCTGATTCACATTTCCTGACTCTTGTCTATTACGATTTTCATATCTGAAATTATTTCCCTGGTTGTGTTTAACTCTGGTGTTTGTCTGATTATTATAGTATCAATCTGGTTGTAGTGGTTTATTGTCTATCTTACACTGGTTTACCGTATAAGGTTCATCCATATATTTCCTAGAAGCAATGAAAATATCACATTTTTCAAAATTCTTGATAAAGTCTTCCAGAGTGGTACAATTTGAAAATAATAAATATTTTTGAAGGCATCTGGGCTACTTTGACAATTATTCTAAACTGATTTTGGGATATATTATCATCAATAGGTGTAAACTGTATTACTAGTTCTTGTACTTAATCAGTGTAACTCTTAACTTGCTGCCATCCTATACGTTTATTTTTAGTTATTTTCTTTATTTTTACTAGTTCCTCCCTTCCATAAATATCTATAAATAACCAACGGAAATCAGCGTACGTTCTTACTTTGCTACGATGTAGCCAGAAGATGCATTGAGCAGGTCCAATCGTTGCACTTTCCATAGCACTCATCTGTTCAGGATTTTCAGTTAGTGAGGGGCTGTAAACTCAAAATTAAGAGGGCAAAATTGTAAGTGAACTATTGTACGGTTTCTATCGATTTTTCACAGCAAGACTGTTAAAGTTCGGGGGTATTGCTTATACTTTGGGGTAAACATCCCAAAGTGCGGGCTGGCGGAATCACTGTTTTAAATTTGCAACACATGATCAATTCTACACATTAGTCCCAACTCCCAAGTGAAGAACGAATTTTGGCATGCAATATCCCGCTCTTTTTTTCTTCTCAACATGGCAGCAGCGCGCAATCGAACGGAGGGTCAAGTAACCATCTGCTCCTCTGTTGCTCCGTTCCCTTAATTGCTCCGTCGAAGGGGGAACTCGGATAACCATCGACATTGCATCCGACGGAGCAACGGTACGTAACGGAGCATAAAGTGCCAATTCAGAAAGGGAGTAAGACAAACGCCTGGATCGCTACATTCTCCTTTCATGTCCCGTAAGAGTGCTCATTGAAAGACGTCATCCAGGAAATATCTTAAACATTCGACGATCTTAGAACGATTTTCTGTCTGATCAAAATGTATAATTAGAATGAAGGTTAAAATGCTTCTCAAGTTGAACAGAAACCTCTTCACCAAGCAACAAGCATAGCAATACAAAACAAATTTATTATACAAACTAAATATGATTGTACTGTTCAAACCTTGCATCTCTCGAACTATTTATTTTATTTTACGCGTTAACCTCACATATACAAAGAAGTGAAATTTTAGTATAGCTTGTAACACTTACCGATAAATACCTCCCCTTCCTATGCTAGCAAAAACTATCCATCAGCTATCAGCAACGAATATGTTTGCGTGACCCATATCGTTCTCTTTGTTTTTTTTCGTTGCAGTATATTTTTTTTTCTCTACATTGGTACGGTAAGAAGACGATGATTCACTCAAGAGTGAAACATGAGTTTCATCACATTGTATTTAACTATAATTTTTATAAGTTTCTAGGGGTACCTGTGTGGGCTTCTATGGTACCTTGGGATACCCAGAATATCGACTATCGAATTTCGTAAAATGAGTTTATAAACAGATTTGGCAGGTTTAGTCTAAAGGGTATCTATTAATCTACAAATATAATTTAAATATAAACTAAATACTAGACCATTGACTAAAAATCTGCTAGACTCCCGCAGTATATATTTCCATGCCTTACAATACCAAACACTGTTGTATTAAGGAAAAATTATAAGTAGTTAAGTTAACGGTTATTATGATATAGCGTTTTAAATATATCTTTCCCTGATAACAAGGCAAAGGAACCTTGGGGTGACCGTGAGGTTAGTGCGCTTTCTTTCTGTGAGCTTGGTGGCGGGTTCAATTGCTGCTAGGGTTCGTGAACAGAGTGATTTGGAGGATATTTTACCAAAACAAAACTGTAGGTCTCGGCATTAAAATATCGGCAGCTCATTTAGGACGTTAATACCAATTAAATCATCAAAATATGGGCTATGGTAAGAAGACGATTAGGCACTCAAAAATTAACCATCACATTGTATGTCTATATTCCTAGGAGACTTACGTGTAAAAGTGTAAGGTTCTGGGGTATCCTCAGGAGGTATTTTGTATTGTGATGGATAGATTTATACTTTAAATAATGCAGTTGAGTAACGTAGGAAATATAAATAGGAAGAAAAAGGCACTAAAAATAATTTCACTACACACCAATTAGAAAATAAACGGAAAATTAAACGAAAAGACGGAATCCAAAGAATACGTTTGATATCAATTACGTGACATCATCTGCAATATGGTAATGATGTTGATCAGTATTTAAAAAGTATTTAAAGTAAATAAAAATAATACACTATGAGGCAACCAGTAATTGCAAATGGTCACCGCAATTTTTTTCCGGAGGACTTTTACTTTTTAAACACTGATGTTGATTATTACATAATGAAGAAATGTGCAATATAGACTAAAGTTTCCGTCAAATTAAAATCTTTAATTTGAATTTGTTAATTTTGGCAACTATGGCTTAGACCGGGATGAGTTATAGGATGAGGAAAGTATAGATCAGTGCCTTATTAAAGTTACTATCCTGACATTCACCTGGTGAAAATGAGGGAAGCCCTGTAAATAGTCAGGATAGTCAACTGTGGGGTCCGAACCAACCTATCTACCCATTAGCACTCCGAAATTTACCTCGTTACCTCCTGCACTACGAGGAATGGGCAAGTTTCCATCGAAGCAGCTAGTAGGGGGGGAGGGTCTACTCTCAGTTCCAAATAAGTAATGGCTGCTGTAGACTACAAAGAAAAGTAAACCAAAAAATCTTTGTTTTAATCGTATTTTCCAAGAATTCAATAAAAAGTTCAGCAAATTGTTATAAAATGTTCAAAGGAGATACAATGGGCAACATGGAATTGAAAAACAATCCGGTAGGAAAAGATATTTAAATAAAAAAAGTAGCAAAGGATTAAACAAGTTTCAATACAAATCCGCTTTAATTAGTCTGTTAAATATCATTGATTTATGAACTGAACTTATTTTCTAAAACTCATTTTCAAATCTGTGTTATTTTTAATATTTTTAATAATGAGAATATTGTAGTTTTGGATGCATATTGTACTATCAACAATTTAAATAATAGCAATTCCTACTATTTAAAGTAAAGAATATTTAAAAATAAAATCATTTACGAAAACTCCCGAATGTCTGTTACAAACATAGTGTTCTGTTTTAGTTTACGTTCCATTTATTGGTAACTTTGAAAGAATTATGTCTGTTCTCTCTATAAGCAACAACATATATTTGTATTCAGTGACTCCGCCAGAACCCCTAGTGGGGTGTCACCCGTCAACTTCTCAACAATTGTCTCCGAAATTGTAAAATATTTGTGGTCAAAAATCGATAGAAACCGTGCAAAACTCTACTTACACTCTCCCAATTTTGACTTTACACCCCTAAACTGAAAATCCTGGCTGAATCCCTTTTCTTTTGTTTTATTTAATAATATTAAAATATATAAAAAAGAAGCCAATAAGACTTTAAAAACTGCATATGCTTTCTATTATAAAAAAAAACTCAGATTAGAAACGTGCCTGGCTATGTCTCCTTTAACTAGTAATAAGTAGGTGAAAATTAGGGGTAATTGCCCTTTTATGCCTCGAAATAAGCTCATTGAATTCTATGGAATACAATTCAATTTTAATTTCAAGATTTTCAGAAGGCTCGGACATCTCGACAACCCTTGGTAATGACAGAAAAACACAGTCTAACATGTTTTTTGTTCATTTATTTACTACAGCATTGCTTTGCAATCACAGATCTGAAGCTGAAAGGAAAAAATATTTTCTTGATTTGTACCGCAATTGCAATATCAATCCTATTGGAAATTACATCTCCTTTTATGTTATCATTTGACATGCGAAAAAAATATTTATACTCAGAGGAAAAATTGGAATTATTTGTATGAAGGAAAATACATTTTAAAGGTTTTGTTTCTTTCGGTCCTAATAGATTAAGCGTGCCCTTAAAGATGGCATGAAAGAAAGAAAGCCAACAAATTTTGCCACTTTACTTTACACCAAATAGAAAAAGTAAGCGAAAGATCAAACCGCATACCTAAGAAGAAACTCGATATGAAAGCCTTGCTATTATCTGCAATGTATTACTGATATTCATTATTGCATAATGTACAAATTTGAATTACTGACTGAAGATTTCATCAAAACAGCTTGTAGTTCCATTTACTTATAGAGACTATAAACTGCAAGGAAAAGTAAACAAATGCCTTCCTTGAAATGAATCGGTCTGACCGATTCAATTATATTTCCAAATAATTTCTAATTAATTATAATTATTTATAATAATTTCAAATAGTTATTACTTAATTATAATTAATTAATTAGATCAGTAATTTATGAAAAGTGTTAAAAATGTGCAATTGAAACATATTCCGGGTCGTTAAGGGAGGAAAAATTCATATTTTAAGGAAAACCCACACTAGCTCTTTGACTTTTAAGTAGATACACCTACGTACCCTTAAAATGCCTAATTTGTTTTCGTTATTAATAATTGGTTTCATTTCCCTATACCTAATATTCAAGAGAAAAGATAATCAAATCCATGACTTTATAAATTTAAACGCTTATGTCTCGAGAAACGACCAGAAAATTCACAAAATGTGTTTCTGCAATGAGAACTCAATTTCTGTTGAGGAATGTTTAATATTTTTCTAACACACGGATTTAGTATCCACAGCGTACCCAAGAACCCAACACAAGTACCCATCACTTTCTTAGATTATAGCTCATACGGTGTGATAGAATTCATGGTTCGTTTTAAAGTGGGTGACCATCTCATTACACTACCCCAGTACCTAATTCCTTACCATGATCAAATGTTTACGACGCCATTTCTCGGTAACCGTTTAACATATCAACGTCAAATTTTCACTAATGTAACATTGAATGATATAGTGCATTTTGTCTATAAACGAATTAGACGATCTACGATAGCCAATAGTGTGCGTACCTCGCAGTACACGAGAACCCCAAGCAGGTTCATTTAGAATTTCCTGTGAATGATAGTTTAAAACAATACAATCATATCCATGCTTAGTTTTGGAGTAGCTTATCATCTTATTAACCCCATGCCCTATTAGAAAGGGTTAAAACATTTACTTTCTCATACCGCGACAATCATTTAATGTAGCTACTTAAAAACCTCACCTAATGTAGCCTTTCATTGTACTGTATATTCTGTTCATATACCAACCTGACAAAGTTCGATAATCGATATTGTGGGTAAACCGCGATACTCCAGAACCCCACATAGGTTCCCGCTGAAATTACCATCAGCAATATTTTATTTAATTATATTGGCGTGTGTAAGTAGTTTCACATTCCTTTCCGTTTCATACCGAAAACCCAGAATCCCACTTTTCGTGGGGTCTCGATAGTTATTCAGTGCAATCTAGATATACACTTGAAATATCATTTTCGGGTTTAAACTGAACGTATCGATTGAAGTCTCTCTTTCATTATTGATTGAGAAATATAATGCAAATATTTAATGAGAACAGCACATACCCTTTAGTACCCCACAACCCCACATTGGTTACTTTAGAATTCACTGTGAACGATAGTTTTAAACTACTTGATTATTCGAATAGTTAGTTTTGGAGTAGCACATCGTCTTTTTGCCGTACCCATGCCTTTTATCATGGGATCAAATGCTTGCCAAATTTGAGGTGTACGCAGAAATTAGAACAGCGTTTACTCCTTGGTACCCCAGAGCCTCACAAATTTACCCCTTGATTTAAAAAAAAATGTTTGTGATGCGAAATTATCGAGGGTTATCACTTTTCTAAATTTTTTATCCTTATATAAAATAACCAAGAGCCCAAACCCTACAGCCGCTTTCGTTCTTTTTCTCTGAGCGGAGGTCATATTTTGTCAACAGTAACAGGGTTTCAATCATTCCTTGTCTCCTACACATACTATGTCCTAAATTCTAGGACATATCCATAGCGTCATGTTTCAAATATGTTTTTATCTTTATTCCTTCCCCGAGACCCAGTGATCGAAGTGGTTCGGAGCCCACTTTACGAAAAACTGTAGGTCTGGTTCTCGGAAACTTGTTTGTTCGTTTAACAAAATAGTAACAATTAAATCGGAAATGTTTTTTTCATTACTTTACGGTATTTTCTCGCTGTAGATCTCTTCCATCATGTTGGTTTATTCTTTCCCTTTAATTGCATGGAAATCGTTTTGTTCATATTAAATCTTCGAGAAGCGAGATTATTTTTTAACTTATATTTCTCCTAGCTCTCTTTGATGTTGATTTTAATGTTTTAAAACTGAGATTGCTTCTCACATAGAAAATATATTTTCTGTGATTACATAATATTAATTTCAAAGGAATTATGTATTAATATAATTAAAACCTTGAATATTGCCGTCAATAAATTGAAGGAACCTACCAAGATGGTCGCCATGATTGACATGCTTAGTCGTATTTTATAACAATGTTGCCTTTCTTATACATCACGCTCACTACAACGGTCATATACGTCGAAGTACACTGCTTCACAAATTGCTAACGAACAGTTGGAATTCAATTTTAAGGTTTTCTGCACGCATGTTTATCTGCACGAAATGACCAGTAGAAATGCACTTGGGAGAAGTCCTTTCCTTGGGAGTGCTAGTCGAGCGACCTTATCACGAAAATTCAACCTTGTCATACGAAAGGTCGTAACTACAAAAAACGGTTGTTGTACAGTAGTTGTACATTTCAGTGCAATACTGTCGTGTGAAGTTAACTATCCGCTATCACTCACTCAGCACACCTTGACTCCAAGGAAAATTTCAATTGACTTTCTACACAATTCACGTCACTCTAAATGAATTACCTCAAAAATGATTTACCAGACAACACAATCACAACGCACAAACCAATCCGTGAATAATTTCCGAAATTAAAAAATTATCACCCCCACCATATGCTCAAAATTTTAACCAAACTTTAAATGTTTCGCAAATCCAAATAATGATCAAGACTCGCTTTTTTACCACAAAATCAGGTATTTTTAAGAATTCAGAATGCATTTAGAATCCAAACGATCATACTCCAGTCCCTTCAGATCTAACCTGACCTTTCTTGTCACTACTACGAAAATTCTAAAAACAACATAGAAAACTCAGGAGCGTTGAACAATTCTGATATCCAAATGGGAATTACAACACAAATTCATAAAGAACGTAGCATAATTTCTTCAGATAAAAGAAAACCTTAGTATAAGATCAACTACTCCTAACCTGACTTTACTACCCCGAACATTTACCAGCCCTCTTACAACTTTGCATATTAACTAGAACAATTCCTACCAAACAGAAATGCGATCTTCTAAACTTCGACAACAGCATTCAATACACCTCTAAATTTAGAGGAAATGTTATGTTACCATTGTGAAAGAATATGCTTGCAAGTGCAAATTTATTGCAGGACGGACGCCGCCCGTCACATTGATTACGAGCCTGCTGTGTGCCAATTACAAGATGAGATTTCGATTTTTGTTGAGAAATTTGAATATCCGTAGTGAATGACGTCATACGCAAACCTTTCAAATTTCTTGTCTGTAACTAAACTTTTTTAATTCTTTGTTATTTCGTTTGAATAAACTACTTTCCAAAATTCTATTGCTGATTGTCATTTCTCTTTTATTTATTTCTTCATGACTAGATGGTAGCATAAGATTTTTCTGAAACATAATACTTTTCTGTTGATTGTAGCGTAGAGAAGGAGTTAGCAGGAGGCTTTGTTGTTTACATTCGGCACTTTCTTTGAAATTGTTGGAACCAAATTTTGACTTTGATGATCTGTACAATTTTCTTTTCTGTTAACTTACGAGCTTGCGAAGTATTTTCGATTGTTTCGTTATATGTTCTTATCACAGGGCGCTATCCAACATAAAATACCAAATGACTTCATAGCATATACATCCAATAATTTTCGGACATACATTATCATGGCAGACACAAACATTCACAGTCGCTCTAACAGAAAAAAGAGAATTTCTGCAACTTCATAGAATATCATACTACCGGAACAATTCACAAACTACCAAACCACACCTGACCAGTCTCAAACATCACACCTGACATCGTTATCACTTCCACTAATTTAGTAACTCGTAGAACTATTGAAGTTCTTGATCTCCTAGGAAGTAATCATGCACGAGTGAAACTCAATGCCAACAGAGACCAATTCAAACTTCTAAGATAACAACAAGATAAATGCAACGATACTCTAAAGCAAACTGGGACGGGTACAGAGATTTCATTGAAACTAAATTAGACCCACAAGTTCAAGTAACCACAAAAGACGAATTATACGATACTCTTGACACCATAAATGAAACATTTCAACAAGTATATAATAAATTTATACCGACAAGCACTATACACCCATGTCGATATAATCTACCTCCCCAATACTTATCACTAATCAGGCAATCCAGACAAATGTACTGAGACAACAAACATACAGGCAATCTAGAATCACTGCGCTTACACAGACAATCGTAACGAACCGTCCATAATT
>JAGDQP010035981.1:0-19281 GCA_022664845.1 Lepisma saccharinum | reverse complement strand
GAACTCGCAAGTTCATCGCCGCAGTAACAAACGTTTGCCATTGGATACTCTCCTGGGCAATTGGATTCTATTCTAATTTTATTGATTAAAAGTCATATAAGTAGTTAGGCATAAGTTATCAACGGCAAACTATTTCCTGTTGTCTTTCAACAATAAATAAATGTATTGGAGATTGATTCTAGGACGGACAAATACAGAAATGTGTTGGAGATTGATTCTGTAGTAAATACAGAAATATATTTTCTTCTGCGAATTTTTATCCCCATGTTTTCTTCCTGCTGATAGCCCGTCCGATTGTGACAATAATTTTGGGAGCTTGAAGTTTTGAATACAATAGTTTCCGAGGATGATTGACTAAATGGGATAGTAAGGAAATTTGTCTGGATGCAACAACGTAAACTTCTCAAGGTCAAACAACGATAGAGATCTTAAAAGAATGTTGGTTCTTGGAAAATCCTACTTTAAAATGAAGTTTAGAATGACGTTATATACATGACTGAAACATATATATTTGTCGCATTAAGTAAGGCTGAAAACACATTTCTTATGAGGAATAAATTAGTGCCACAGAGTACCTAACTATATAGACGAGGCGTCTAAACCTATGTCATTATAAAATGTTTTCAACGTAGTTCTTTCGGACAAACGGGAATTTCCAACAAATGTGTCGGTGATGTCTGTACTGCAAATCGGACGACCTAAGGAGATCTAGGACGGCTGTTGTTTGGCTACTGCACTCAGTAATTCTGCCAGGGCCCCCAACTTTAAATGTTTTACGGTCAAAAATCGATATAAACCCTGAAAACGTCACTTATGCCCTCCCAATTTTGACTTTACACGAACTCAAACTGAATCCTGGCGGAATCCCTGACTACACTTATCGGTCGTCCTAGGGAGGAACGGTCGTAAACGAAACCATTTTTAACCCACACATATCGAGAGCGGGTGGCAATGGATGGGCGAGACTATGATAATGTGGTCTAATAATTTCATTAGAGCAATTAAATTAAATTACTACTACGTAATTAACGTATATATTCTTATAATTAATATTTTGCCTGAGGGCAGGTCCTGACCCAAACGTTCCTGGGCAATATGAACTGAGAGTGATTTGCCTTTATCTTCCATTAAATGAAGGCGTCCTAAGGAAGGGACCAACAGTTTAACGCATACTCCGAACAACTTGTGCAAGGCAGCGAATGTTACCTCACTCTGGATGCTTTTCACATTAATCGATCTGCTGCTATTCTCATCAATGTAGCTCTTGGAAAACGCTTGACTTAAATCTGTCCATCTTGCATTTGGACGTCGTCTCGATCGTTTCTTTTCTCTGGGAATCCAATGTACATGTAGTACATTCCACGTCCATCTTCCATCTGTTCGTCTAGCTAAATGACCGACCCATCTCCACTTCATCATCTTCACAGTGTTGATTATATCTTCTACCTTTCTGCGCGAATCCATTCATTTGTTTTCTTGTCCCTAATGGTTATTCCTAACATGCATTTCTGCATTGCTCTTTGTCTGACTCAATCATTGAGTCGTTTCTGCCTTCAATGGCCAAGTTTCACAACGTACAATACTACAGGTAAGGCACATTGATTATAAACTTATATATCTGATACAAATTGGTAGTTTGCTTTTGAAAATAAAGTGTTGTCTTCCAAACGAGCTCGATGCCATTTAACATGTATTTTTTTCATCCATCAACTTGGTATTCGATGTTTCGAGCTATCGTAGGTAATCATATTCACCAACTATGCGTATTGTCTTTCCGTGGATCATTATTTCTTACATTGCAGCATATTGATTGTACGTACATACATGCATGTATAATAATTCACAGTCATCATCAATTCACTACTGGACGAGGCCTCTCCAAGGGGAAGGAGTTGGTCTTGGGAGACGTATTGGGAAAGAGGAGTCGAAGTTCTCAATTATGACCTCCACTATTCACAGCAGCTCCCGAATTGCATCACGATGCTGGGTGGACACCGTTCCAGACCCACATGGCTTGGAAAATTTTTCTTGACAGAGTGCAGGTATCCAACCCGGGACACGTAGAAGGTTTGCTTGGCAGTCTACACCGCATAGAACTACAGATAGTTGTGGTGTCCTGCGTGGTACTTCTGGTTACTTAGGTCTCTGAGTGGCAAGATTTATTTACTAACGCTACAGATTATCCAAAGATTTATAGACTATTTTTATTCCTAATATTCGTTGCTAGTTCCATCAGAGGTCTTGACAATCATACCTTTTTAGTACGTATGGTTTGCGCTATGGATTTTCATGAGATCTATTTACATAGTTGTAGTAGAATTTGCTTAGGGTTTTGGAATTTTGGGTTGCTGTTGCTTAGCAGGAACGATTGTTTTTCGCCTGTTGATGTTGATGCTGTGTTTTCCGTCGCCATATTTTCAGAATCTGTGACATTGCTTTCGTTGTTCTGCGCAACATGTGTGTTGTTGATTGGTGTGCGCGATCGCGACCGGGACTTAGTTGTAGGATCGGTTTAGGTAGGTTCGTTTAGTTTCGTTCATGATCTGCGGTTCTCCACGTTCTTCCAGTCGTATGTTCCAGTCATTTTGGCATGTTTAGATGCTTTCCGGAACTAGCCATGTTTCCATGTTCGTAAGCAGATTCGTCTTATATAATACTAGCAATAATATTCCGTTTCCAGAAGCTTCGTCATAGCCAATAATCGTCTGCAATTTAGCAATTAAGTATGTGTTTATCAAATTCAATAACAGTAAGAATTGTCCATGTCGTCAATCAATAGATAAATCTAAGCGTATCCCTTTACTCAAAAGCCGTATGACTGCCTAGATCGTTACTAAAATCAAAAGGAACACCGAGCGTAAAAATATGTAAACGAACTAATTATCAGTTTTTCAACTGGTGGCGGCTCCCAGGGTGCAAGTAAGTAAATAAACTAAACCAAAGTATCCGGTTTCAACCGGTGGCGACTCCCAGCGTACAAGCAGCTTGCTTATTTATCCTAGCACATATACCAAAAGTTATATGTGCTACTAAGGAACGGGAATAAAATATCGATTACGGGTCCTGTGTCATCACATTCTCAAAGTCAAATATTAGCTAGCAAAGTACCTTATTTAATTACCTAAATCTTCAAATTTATGGAAAGTATATCAAGCATAACAAAACATGGTCCGTTGTATGCCAGTATTTAAACATATTTGAGGGTAATCTGTGTTAACCAAATTTGGGGAAGACTTGACAGTAATTAAAGAATATTATGCAAAACAATGAATTTTAAACTATGTATTTCAGGACTGTAATTGAATTAAAAGAAACCGAAATTGTCTTAAAGCTACTGTTAAAATTGAAGGAACTGAAAGATATTATATTTTTGAAAACTAGATTTGAGTCTTTTAGTCTAGTTATCGAAAACTATATCTTAAATTTGAAGCCTTTGAAACATAAATGTGTAGGAAAATCTAAGTATAAGTAAAGGTTCAAATATTGCCATAATAAATAAAATACGCCAAAAGATTTTCTGTTAAATAGGGAACTAGAATTTTACTCAAATTTATTTCATGTGACAAGTTGCAAAATCAAGTAATTTCCAACGTATGTAATGTAAATCTGGTCATTCACAAAGCGCCTATTGTACTAAACTATACACAATTGTACTTTCGCCTAATTAAACTAATAGTGCTTCAAAATAATCTGAGGTATGGGCTCAAGATCGAAGTAATTTTATCTATGGCAATGTGACTGAATAATAGGTCATGGCTACTATCTGCCTGTTCCTAAGAAATAAAGCAATTTTACCTAAATATTTTATAAAGCACCTATCAAAAGAAGAACAAAGAATTCGCAAATAGTGCAGCTGTAGTATTAACATTATAATAATTATTATTATGTTAGGTAGCCAATTAATGTAAGGAAATTTTAGTTTTAGAAATTATGCTCATCCCGTATTTTGGCTTCTTGACGCTTAAAGCCGCAACCCTTAAATGTATCATGAATGAGCTATTTATCCAAAATTATAGTTAACATGTCACGTGCGTGAAGAGGCGTGGTCTACGAGGCGTATGCTCTAGTAGCTAATCGTGCTGCGTGGACTTTACCGCTAACGAATATAACTCAACCTAAGTTAAATGTCAACAGTGGCTCTCCATGAAATTTTAAACTTGGGGTGTACATTAGCTGAAGGTGTTAATATGTACGGGCGTTATTTTCTAATATTTTACACTTTAAGAAAATGAACATTAAAATTTAATTAATGGCCGTACAATATAGAAGTTTATATTTTATACAATTATTATCAAATAAACTTGTAGAAGTAATTAATCGTTATTATTTTGAAAATCAAACAGTTTAAGATCAAATATTAGGATATTAAAATATGGCAATTTTCTAATCTGTTAAACAAGAAGAAAACTTGTAATGAAGGGAGACAGATATAGGGAATGAAATACGAAACTACGTATGTACAAGTAAGCATATGTACGTAGATTTAAGATAAGAGAAGCATTTTGTTTAACAAAAAGCGCCGTAAATCGATCAAAAGGGATACAACATGTAACTTCAATTATGTCGATAGGACAATAATTTTGCTAAAATTGTGGCAACAATTGCTAGTATTTATAATTATAGACTACGATCATGTTGTACTATTGTATGTGTTATGGGCCGTAAAACTAACTGGACCGAAGTGGGATTCATTTTGACTATCGGCAGGAAGGAATTAAATATTTGTAGAAATTTTATTGTAAGTATTGGATGTATACGCCTGACGCAAAAGGTTTTAAGGAAATTTACAGGAATATCGAGATCTACTAAAATGGTGTAATGGAGTTTGTTGCAGCAGTTGGAAACGATCTCGGTGCTGTTCCACAATAAATAACGTGAACAAATGTGGGGATTGTACTTACAATTATTGGAATAACTTCGGACAATTGTGGATGGAAAGAAAAGAAAAACATATTTAGGACCGCACGAATATCGTGATCGTACACGTGGTTATTAGTAAATAACCACGGATGCCTATCACCATGATAACAGACTGAGTTCTGTCGGTAGAGTAAGGTTAATTGTTGTACTTAACATCCAAATTTTCAGTCTGTGTTGGAGATTCGAGCTCGATAGGTTTATTTTAGCACTAGTTCAGAATAGAGGGACAAATTGGGTAATTTGGAAAGAAACAGAGAAAAACATTTTGGAAATGCCGGCGCATCCCAACGACAAAAGAAACTTGGATCATTGCTTTAATATATGTAGATACTAAAAGTTTATCAAGATTGCAAAGACTAATACCTCCGAATACAAGATTAAACCAACTTAAATTGTGCACCAAACTTGTTCTTAGATAGAAGTAACTCACGTCAACCTTTTAGCTCTATTCAAATGTGTGTTGTTAAAGTTAATCAGAATGCACTTCGCACACGAATAACTTCGAAAATTACACTGAGTCTAAAACTTCACAATTCGAGTAAAGTCCAACCATGTTTGGACTCACATTTTTAAAGTTCAGAATTTTAGCTAAGTTCACAAAGAGTTGTTGCTCTGGAAGATGACTGTCGTTAGCTTCCTCAGAAACTGAAGTAGCAGCGCTACTGAGCGAATTGAGAGAACTGATCTCAGGCTGAGCAGAGGTTGAAGAAAGAGGAAAGGTGCAAAGGGGTTTTATCCAAAAATTGTTACCAGTCGAAGGAGCTTTTGCAATTTAGAGTTTTAGGAATGAGAAGAATCGTGAGGTTTTCAAGGTGAGATGTTTGTGTCTTTCAAAAAACACCTTTCCGACTGTCATGCAGGTGCAGATAATGACATCATTCGATATCACTAATAATTTTGGTTTGGACGTTTCATCTCACTGTCAAGGTTAAAGATGTGACTATTCTTCGTGGAACGTGTCTTATTGGATATTGGTGATTTATGTTTTACAACCATTCTTCTTATGTGAACCAAGGTTATATCTTACTTCTTTTACATACAGGTGTTGTCTTATAAAATTAAAACCTGTCTTAGAAAGAAGACGTTTACATGGCATTGAAGGAGTTGCTATTCATCATTCTCTCCCATTTGTTGGAGCTTAAATAAAAAATAATCCTTTCCCTCTTATTACGAACAAATGTTGAAAAATTTTCCACTGTCATGACATGAGCCTCAAAACATTTCAGTTTAATCAAATACCTACCAGCTAATACATTGAATTAATTTCTGAAATTGAAATTAATCAAAACACTTAAAACGGTAAAAGTCGGTTATGCGACAGTATCACACCACCATACTCATAATACCTCTCAACAACTAACACAATTTTTCATTACACATAAGAATCCAAAGAACAGAAGACCAGTACCCTGTATAGCGGGGAAATGTTGCTCACCTCACACGTAATTCAACGATATAATTGTTGGTCGGATTTTCGTCTTAGTTTGGGATATTAACGAATATCTTTTGACTTTTGCTTGACCCTTGCTGCCAATTGTGACCTTGGTTCAGCGCTAGGGGTTTAGCGTTTAGGAGCAATAGTTTATTTCGATAGCTTGAGTACAAGCAGGCAATTAATTTAATGTGCAATTGCAGCATATTCGTGCCAATCTGGTCCATAAATATAAGTTAAGTAGAAAATAAATGCTAGAGCATAACTGGAGTTTTCTCCAGCGGTTTGCCTTAGTCACAAAGCAAATGCAGAAATTATACTTTCAACTTAGAAGCCCGCACTCTCCTGTGCCATTTCCTTTCCTTTATCTCTTACAAAACCTCAATTGCATACTCGCCAGTTCATCCCAGCGGTAGCAAGCGTTCGCGATAGGATTCTATCCTGAGCAAGATCAAGCCAATTTTCATCACGAACACCTACTTATGGAAGATCCGTTCGAAATGTTGTCACTTTTATGCTTATATTGCTACGATAACCATGCATTTTATCACAGTAGCAGTTGTTAGTTCCAAGTGTTGTCTTCTTTTGTTCTTAGTTATTTGCCGATAAACGAGGACGTAATTCGATCGTTTCTACCTAATTGGCAGCGTTGTCGTGAATTTTCCGGCTTTTTCTCATGAGACAGGGTGAACGGCTATCGTTGAGTGGTTGACCTAGAACTTTATCTACTTTTATTGGTGTTGTGCGTTTTGAAATATTTAAAATCTGAAATGACTTGTGTTGACCGTGGTCTATGTTAACTCGAATTCGACGCTTCACTCCATTATACTCTTTGTAGTGTTTCCGTGATGCTTCCGAATGGCTGAAATTTGTATTTTACATGAAAACTTAAATGTTGGACTGCAAAATGAAGTTAATCTATCTAAAAGCAAGGTTTCAAAATTTAAATCTAACTAATTTCGAGAACTTGATTTACGGTAATGAAATTTTTGGTTGGTGGCTTTGTTACGAAACTTGCCTGATTCCGATGATTGTCAACGTAAGCACGAAAACCCCATGATTTACCTTTGATTGTATTTTTTAAATGAATTTTCAAATAATTGCACTTTGATTTTGGCTGAAAATGCATACATACAAATCACAAAAATTGAAGTTATTTCGTTTTGTCCACCTCTCTGATTCACAGATTGGGTGTCCAGATGATTCTGAATCAAGATTCTGAAAACTACCATACAGAAGTCAAAAATGGTCAAGTTAATTGTCAAAATCCCAGCGCTTTCACCATGGAGAGTCTAAAACATAGCTTACACCACTAGATAGGGCCAATCGGCGCCGGAAAAACCGGCAGTAGGTATTATAGTACTAGAATTGACTGTTAGCTATAAATCACGAGAGGATTGATCGCGACTCCTGTCGTGCTTAAAACTAATAACGATACAGGAAGGTTCAAATATTTTATTCATTCGTAGATTCCCAGAGGTCAATAACCGGGTTAGCTAATGGTCACTGATACATATACAACAAAGAGACATATTAATAGACACAGCGCAACTTCCAGTTCCAACAAATAAATAACGCACAGAATTTAAGATGTAAACACTTCTGACTCAGTTGTTTACTGCAAACTGGTCTTGCTGTTAGCACAGAGGCGAGATATGAAGTGTGTTTCTATATACAAGCAGTAACGTAATACGCCCCTAGTTGAATCAATGACCCCAAATTAGTGATATATGCATCACTGGTGGAATTAAGATAAAAAAGTTCTCTTGTAGTGATGAAGCTTACACGGACTATGTGAGCGGTGTTTAAACCTCTTTCATCCGAAGTAGAAGACCTAATCAAAAATAAACACTGTACTTAGTCTTTCTAGAGTAAAAGTGTTTAATCAATAAAGAACTAACTTGGAGTCACTTGTGGGTCTCCGTTGCAATGAGACTAACTTATTCTCAGTACAGACTGAAAATAACGAGTGAGGATGAGGCATGCTCGTCTCGAGTATATATTTTTGTAGAAATCCTAACTATGACCAATGGGGTATTTCTCCTACTAGTTGGAAACCGTGTGTACTTAACCAGCATTAGACGACCTTGGCCATGGTAGAATTGGTAGAATTACACTATTTAACTCACTTAGCGCAGATGTAATGACTAATATTGGTGAGTTGGAGATATTTAATATTTGTGACATCGGGTTTGAACGAAACCACGTTACCTGAAACAACCTTACGTTGCAGAAACTTGACTTCTGATTATTCACCCAGCATAGACCTTTAAACAATTTACACTTCGAAAGAGTTCAATAAAACATATGTTATTACTCATTGCATATTTGTTTGCAATATTATAAAAATATAAGAATGTAATATTAGCTGGATTGACCTTCTCCCTTGAGAATTCATTCATGAATCGACAACATAAATATTTATTTCTAATTTTTTGTTACTATACGTAAGTTGCAACAGCCATAAGCTTTTTAAATAAAATTTATGATTAGAAAAGAGTTCAATATAATTTTTGTTTAACATTTTACTCCTAACAAACTACATGAAATCAATTTAGTTTTCCCCAAATATTTTGCAGTGCATAGTACTTTCTATATATGAAGCGTGAGACATTGACATGATTATGTAATCGATATTTCTAATGCTTCCCAGGACGTAAGGACGATACTTATCAAACAAATTTATAGTTTATGTCAACATAGAGAAGCTCAAAGATTATTATATTATTTAAAAACATAAATTCCTACATTTCCAACTGAGTACAATGCACTGTTAAAGTAAATTTATGTTTTTTGTGATTTAAAAAAAACTAATTCCAAAACAGAAGCTTGTTACGCATTTGTACTAATGAGTTTTAAATGAGATGTAATTATGCACCTTATAAATTTCAAGAATCGATTGCACTTATTAAAATCACTCGACGATGTTTGTTTTTACTACAGAATATGATAATCCGTTGAATTGCTCTGAAATACTTAAACATTAAATTCCAATTGACAGTTTAATGACATAGAACAATTGTTTATTTTTTTTTAACCGTCAGCTGGAAAAATTTAAAGATTTAGTAAAGCAAAGTTTGAATCTTATAAGCATTTTCTAAAAGTAATTTTATATCTTATAATTGAAATAGTGCTTTTCCAGGTAATGATGTTAAGCAAACATTGAGTTGTTTTTGGTTGGTAAAGAGAACGTTTTCTTCCTTTATTTTTAATTTCTGAATATGTCTAAAAAATTGTTAAAATTACATAATTTCAGTCACTTTCCTCCTCCTGATTTGGGAATTATTGATCTATCTCGTCCTTTAACTAATATTTATCCCTCCATAGTTGGATAATGCTATGATGTTCTATAATTTTACGACATGCACAATGAAGCGGAGCATATGTCCCCCACAATACTCCGTGGTTCTCTACACATACGAACTAACCTACATGTAGGAAGAAACCACGGAAGAAGTGAACAAGTGTTCTTTGTGGGGGCCTATACGTGTCAAAGTATGAACCAACAAACATAACGCACCTATAGCATACTAATTTCACTTTTCAATCCCTTTATAGGGAAACCATCCATCATGGTTCTTTCACAAACACTTGCATTAAGCTAAGCATCTGCCCCTAGCAAGTTCCTTTGTGACTTCCATACAGGAGATAAGAACAGAACTAGGAACCTTTGCTAGGGCCTAAAAGCATTCGTATCAAGAAAACATCAAAGTATAATCAGAATTGTTGTAAGACACTTACTTAATCCCTTACAATGGATAACTATGCAGCTGATGCAAATTTTCGTCTATATATTATCAAAATGTTATCTTCCTACAAATATACTACATATTTCAATTCAATTAGCAGTTAAAATTGAACAAATAATTTCCTTCAGAATCTCTAACCGAAATGATTTATTTCATTGCTAGGCAATAGCAATAATAGAATGCTACTCCTTTATTGACGCGGATTAATTGTTAAAAATTTCCGAATGGAAGGTTGCTAAACATTGCATCTATAAATAATCAGTTATACATTATTTGTGGATAACTTTTAACTTCAGTTTTTCTTTTTCGGAAATATGTAGTTTATTTGCCTTTTCCAATCACAGGAAGCTGTGTATCATTTCACATTCTATGTAGGCGTATAGACCTAACAATTCGGTATTAAAATATGCTAAGGCCTTTCAGAGATTTTTCCATCTTACCTTTCTTACTTTTCTACTTACTTCTCATATTTATTATAAATGTAATCATTCATAACATATTTACTAATATTAGTCATATATTAGAAACATTATAACGTTATCTATAGGGTAGATCAGTTTTCTTTCACCTACATATCTTACCAAAGAATGATATTATATTTAAGCAAACCAATATTGTGTCGCACGATCCCCCAAAATAGATGTATTTAAATTGTTCTCTACTATCCTTACAATGGAAATGGTTGGGCATCGTAATTATAATGTAGGAGCTTGGTGAGAGTTACAAAATACTGTGTCCTAGATCAGGGACTTTCAAACTTTTAGACAAGCTTGTCGCTAGATCCAAATTCATAATTTTAGCAGACAGATCCTTTCGTTGCGTTCTTGTTTTGCCATCAATAGGTCCGAGGTTAGGTCATTCCTGCCGACCATTCTGAATGAGTTTTTCTCTTTTTCTTCGGATATATAAGGCAAATAGTACCTTGAATAATACAATGAAAGAGAAATACGAGAATGTCAAATTCACAAAGATATAAAATTATATTTCTGTTAAATAGCTAAATCTGCTATCAATGAAAAGAAATATTACGTATTTATCATAGACGTTACTCTCATAAACATGAATACGTATAATGGTTGCGGATTTTACTACTTTACAAATCAGACGACAATTTAAGGCGTACAACCTAACAATATTCCGCGCACCACAGGTGGTACCTAGTTGGAAACCCTGTCTTAAATAATCTGTTCATATCATAATCATTAACTACTCTGGAATAAATATTCATTTCGGCCCTAACCAAGATTTTTGGTCTATGAACTAGACAGTTGGAACCGCTGTGTTTTCCATATGAAACTAAACTGTGCTGGGGGCTTGAAATCTCAGATACAAGATAAATGATTTTACGAATAAAAGGGTACTATTACAATGCAATTGTTGCGTTATTTCTAGTAGGTTCTGAGTTTTACATGTACACTCCTTGGCAAATTACCCATATTTAGTTCCTCATTGTTAGTTCATATATATATATAGGTAACCACGGTGTGTTGCGGGGGTCAATGCTTCGCTTCATCTGTGTTGTATACTTAAACAAGATACCTTTTCGTGAGTTGTGAAGCATGTAAATTCTTGTATTCTCTGACGAATTAGAGAAGCGTTGGAACTGGCTACTAATGCGTATTGGAATGAATGAAAGGTTTTCCTCTTAAGGTGCGGAAGAAGATTCAGCACTCAGACTGAACTTACCTTTTATCCAGCTTAATTGGAAAATTAGGAAATTATTCGGCTACCAAATGACGTTTTGGAGGCAAACTTACATTTTATGGATTTTATTATAAAACTAAAGTGATAAAAATACAACATCAAACTAAACAAGCAATGAGGGATATTTACATACTTAGGATTAACCTATCCATAGCAAATTTCAGAGCATCCTAGTTTACAGAATATGGATTCTGCTAAAGGAGTCTTATTGTCTGTGCAATCAATTTAACATTTGATATCTTATCCATATTCGCAAAGTATCAAAACTAACTAACTTTAACGAATGCGGAGCTTGCAACGAGTTAACGAAGACTTAAAATAATTGACCAAAAATAATGACATGTTGAGCAAAAGGAATCGAACTTCAAGTTCTCAAGTTGATTGTTATATTTAATAATCTGTATTGTAATCTTCGTCGATCAATACCATGTTGGATGATCGTTGTACGCGGAGCACTAATCGAGACAACACAAGTTCGAGAACAGAGCGTTGACTGAGGGTGTGTTTACTATTTATATGGGGGAAATTGGATACGACAGGATGACTATTCTGACTATGACATTTCACACCACTCTAGCATTACTTTCCCCAGAACATAACCAAATATTTTTTGGCCTGCAGTTAATTGCATTAATCTTTGTACGAGGTTACGTGTACTTTGCCACGTTCCTGCTCATCATATCCTTTTGTCGAATCACGAGAGGCGTAAATTGTCTCTTGTGTCATTGTTGGTAACCGGACATCGACCATGCCTTGACACTACAGTTCACCTAAATGCGTCATCTTAAGTAATGAACAAAATAAAGGATTGGAAAATTAATGAGGGTAATTAGTCTCGGGTTGCGGGTTTTTAATATAAACCGCGTCACTGCTTTAGGCATGGTACTACATAGAATTTTCACGTGAATTTTTGCGTTTGATCTTCGTACTCCGATGTATTAAAATCAAATCCAGCGTAATAAATACTGTTCTCTCTTCTTGCTCTTGACATTGGACTCCACATCCCGCTAAAACACCACCGTGTTTGAGACCAAACAGGCTAAAGACGACTTTCTGCGACATTGAACTCTTGTGTTGTTTCAAGAATTTTGCTAATTAGATTATGAATTTGAATTAAGTATCTGAGGCTCAGGTCGGGAAAATTTTTGAACTTGGTATAATTTGGCATAAAACGTTGAAAATACATTTTCATTTTCAACTTGGTATTATAGACAATAATAGGTTTTCATCTAAAGATCAGCGTTCTAATTATAATGTGGGACGAATTAGCAGTACCGTATGTTAGTTATGGTATGTGACAGATGAGCAAAACCGTATATTGATTCAAGTGTGTATTTAGTGAGGTTGAAAAGATAAATTTTACATACGGGTATTTATGTTGAAATAAGCCGTATACGTGTATGATGTTAATATTATGAAGGGTGTAATTAATATCCGATGTGTCCTTTACATCAATCACGTGAACGTTTTCGGCTAATTAGCATGTGAGATATAATATCACATGACTGATTTCGGCAAATTAGCATGCGGATATATTAAAATTCATTTAAAATTTAGAAAATTTTGCCAAGTGGTGGACTCTACAGCGTCTTTGACCTTGATGAGGTGCTATCCCTGCATTAACTTGAATGGGGTGTTTTGAGGCAGTCCTTCCAGGGCAAAGAAACACTGTTAGCACGGCTTTTAAAGCCGTGGATGTAAACATGTGATTTTATCCTATTCTATACACTATAGAGAATTATATAGTTTACTATAAATTATATAATACACTGCAATGTTTCATCTTTACAATAGAATAGGAGTGCTAAAATACTATTTTAGTAAGAATAGGCCATTAAAACACAACATTTTATAAAAGCAAATTTTGCTTGATCAAAAACTAGTCAATACTCAGTATTCTACTCAATAAAACACACTGCACTGTGCTTTTTATAACCCTGTGAATAGCGGTCTCGTTTCCAACACAGTAGTTTTACATATTGTATATACACATAGTGCTTATGAACTACACCAACAAACTTCTCGAGGTGATGCCTCACATCAAAGTGAAAATTCCTGTGACAAATTTTCGAAATATCTAGTTCCGGAGGTATAGTCTGCCGAAGGTGTGGGAAATAAATTTTAGATCCAAATATTTCTAACGCCACAAACAGTAGAAATAATATGGAATGGTAGCGTCAAAGAATAAAACCTGATCTATTTGAAATGCATATTCCAAAATTGTGCGATTGGTTCCCAAGGGTTTGCTTAAAGTGATTTGATATAGTAGATTAACCATGGATAACTAGAAGTGTTAAGATTATGATATTGTAACTAGTAGAACTGAATTATCGGATGGATTTATGGAAATTATATCTTTCGAAGAGAAATATTGTATTTTTTATCATTTTGATTGTAAATTGATTCTTCTTTTTAATATTTTATTATATTTTCAAGATCGAATATTTGCACTTAAATTGAAATTCTATTTACATTGTTAAACGAAATACATTGAAGTATTAGCTACTTGATTACGCAGATCTTGATGTGAAGAGTGCTAGTTTGGTAATGGTTACTAAACAAGATGACGTTGTTTTTGGAAAAGCGAAAGCAATGTAATTAAGGGATGATTTATATGGATGGAGAGAAATAATTGTTATCTGAAATGAATCAAAATGTTATTATCTGAAGTTGGGAAAAGTTAGAGAGACCGTTTATGTCAGAAAAGTTAATTTTGATTGTGTCAAAGTGAAAAGATTATAGATGTTATGGTTTACAATGTAATTAAAACATGTAAGTTGGGTTAGTCACAGGCAAAATTTGATTTTTCAATAAATAATTTTCATTTGATTCTACGTTCTCATCGAATCAGCCTTTTATCTTCGGTAGGAAGATAGAGTTGCAGTGCTTTTAGCAAGGCTCTTTTAACTTAGTTTTCAAATTGTTCTGAAGGCGTTGTAGTATCCACTTAACTGTAGGAAGAGTTGTTGATTGGAGCACAATGTCTACTCTTGGCGGGATAATTTTTGCCTAGTTTAGAAGCCGTGTTTCCAATTACAATTGACAGCAGGAACCCTCATATAAATATATGTCCTTAAATTATGAATTAAACTTGATTTATTGATCGACGGAGCACACATATTATTATTAGAAGGAATTTGTATTCCGTTCGTCTGTTCTTTAGTGCTACAAATACGTGTTAAGTACATATACCTAATACTAATATGTACTACTCATTTTATTATTTCAATATGGCGTGCAGCAATTGAACTTTGGATGGTATGAATATAAAGCAAACAACAATGTCCGCGGAGGGATTTACAGATGATGATAGTGGAGGGGAAATAGACACAACACGATTTAAACAGAAAGGTTATAATACTCGAAAGCATACTAAATTTGATGAAGAAAGAAGGAAGAACAGGGGCAAGAACAGGAAGAGATGAGTTTGAGTCAGACAATGGAATTCTTGACAAAGGATAATCAGGATAGAGATAGGCTAGAAGACCTTCTGAAAAGGAAAGAAGAGGAACTCATGAAAAAGAAAGTGGAAAAGATGCGAGATAGAGGACAAGAAAAGAGGATAAAGAAGGAAATTTTAAAAGTGATATTAAACAGGGAATGGATGGACTCAAGAATTTCTTTCTTGATATACTTGAAACAGAATGCGATTATCGATAAAAATCAGAACGATATTAGGGAATGCCATCAGAAGGTCCGAGATACAGAAACGAAAGTGTCAGATTAATGAGGTAAAAAAAGTTGTAGGTCGTCAATTAAAGGTCTCAATTAAAACTCTCAAATTCCTTGTACCTCATGCACCTATTTCTTGTAGGGGTAGGGGAATGCAGTGCACTTATGTCAACTGCTGAATTAGGTGCGGGATTCTTAGGTACAATTCCCCTCTATCTCTTTCGGTGAGAAATCTAACACTCTCGATATTTCTGTTATCAGTTCTTATTGAAATCTCCGCTAATTTTTGCTTCCTCTGTAGTTACCTTCTTGACAGTTGAATAGACAAACACTTACATCATTTATGTCCACTTTCCGTGCAATCAACTAATACCATAAATATCACCTATAACTCTGATAACGGCGCCTTGCGCACCCTGACCCTCTGCGCTACCCGCCGTTATTAAAGTATGTATGCACGATTTGGCGGAGAGGATTTACATCGGCTGGACAAGCTGTTCTGTAATTTATTTATGATTATGATTGGTCTTCTAACCGGTGGTAGGTATACTGATGGTGGTTAGCCATAGCTTTCCATGGGATTAGACAATCGTGGCCGAAGAGTATGTCTTTCAGATTAAAGTTGATATGATCTAGTAGGCTATTAGGTAAGATTATGCATATTTAGTATTGATTTAGTCTATGTCAAGTCTAGTTAAAACAATTGGAGTTATAATTAGGTTTTTTTTACGTTAACGTAACGACAAATTAGAAAAGTATAAGAATGAATTTTGATTACATATGTATTACGGGTTGCCGATAGGCATACCGAAGTTCTAGAAAATAACAAGAGATGGCAACACAATTTACTCTGGAATACTGTACGCGGAACATGTCAAAGATGTACGAATGGGTTGTTTTCATGTATTTAATAAATAAAGGATGTAAAAAGTTAATGGAGAATTTAATGTATCAAGAAGTTATTATCGTTATGTTAAAAATATGTACAAAACTTATTATTGTTAAAGGTATTGTACAGTCACGAACTAAATTAATGGAGGTTGGAATTACGAGATATAAGATATAGTAGTATTTCTCCAGGAGAATTGTTGCACTCTACACCTCGTAGTTAGAAAACTAACATGACAATACAAATATGCGCGAAATCATGGTATGCCGGGATATTTCTCCATTTGGAGGAAGAAACATACATGTGAGCATCGCTTAGAGAACTACGAGAGAGTTGACAGAAATCCCTTTCTTATCTTGTTTAAATACACACAGAGAGAGAGAGAAAGCATGGAATATGACGGGAGGTTCGAAATAACAGAGAACAGGAAACAAGAAAAGAAGGAAACAAAAATGGCGCAAAACATGAAAACAATTGACATTTGAACGCTTATAAACACACAGTCTACGTCTCTCTCTCCCTGCCCCCTTTAGCTCTGTCTGCCTCTGGGTCAAATCTATTTCAGTACCTATCAGGAACATAATTTACTGCATTAATTCCTAGAAAAAAATATTTTTAATGTGGCTCGTGGAATCGATCCAGAGACCTTACGAATGAGAGTCTTAGACATTAACAATTTAGCTACACATACCATAACAAATGTGTTGTTAAATCAGCCATTAAACTTGCTACCCTCAGGGGGTATTTACATATATCCTAGATTTCAGAACTATCTTTTAAGAAAGTAAATCCCACTTGCTGGCGGCGCGCTTATTCGCCAATCCCAAACGGTAAGAATATATAGAAATTTATTAGAAATTCTGCGTTCAAGGTGTTTTTGGCAGAAGTGGGTAATGTAGCGTTTGGGGCTAAATACAGCGTCGAGAGCAACAGTTGTCAGCTGCCTAGCATGGCGTATTGGTAGAACATTGGCTCACGAAATAAGAAACCCGGGTTCGGTCCTCGGCGAGTGGGCGAGTTTTCTTCTCTTTTTATTAAAAATATGTTATGAAAAGTTTTAATTTATTATTAATAATTAATTTCTTGCGTGTTCAAGATTGTTTTTAAAGGCGCATATTTTGTATATATATATATATATTCTTCTTCTTCTTGTCTTGCTAAATATTTTGCTAAGTTCAAATCCATTATTAAACTTCGCAGTACTAAGATTTAAATATTACTTAAATGCGAAAGATGGGATCATGTTGACCCCATAGGTATTCATAACGTTAAGGCCAGAAAACTGATCAAAAGATAAAATATTGATATAATACTTGCACTGAACATTTATTAGAAAGGACAAAACGTAATTTCCACAATATTACGAATATTTGAATTACATTGTTATGAGTACGAGTCTTTGCAACCCAATGAATGTATTACAGGTACATTCGAATTCCGATCTTCACTCTCAGTACTTACACTAGTTCATTCAGAATTTGCTAAATCAACTACAAAATTCAGGCTCTGCATACTATATGAAACATGAGATTGACCACCTAATTCTACTGATTCATCAGAATCTTCATCAAATAACATAGCATTTGACTCATCGATAGTCAAACCGTCACGATTCATTTTTTTTTTTTTTTGAACAGTCAATTTTACACACAACCGAACACAAAGTTAGCAGGAACTAACGAAATTTAAGAGTCGCCTACACTCGCTTGCAAGAAAATTTCGTACCCTCAGCGGCATCTAGCGAACTCCATTTGGCAGGCTACCAATATTTTTTTTTGTTTCTCGGAACTTGATAAATGATTGAAAACTTTAATTTATTCCCTGATTGCCTAAGATGGGGCCAATGTGATCCCATTCGCAATTTCTATAAATAAACAAACAATATACTATACGACACTTACTAAGTAGACAAAATTATGAAAGAGACCTTTAAGGAGTATTCCTAGAATATATTTGTAACAAACATTTTTAAGCACAAAAAAGTACAAAATATCCAGTTGAGGTCAAATTGACCCCATCTTACTACTACGAGGGTTAATAATTGCTTTCTTCCATTTGTCGTAGATTACATAAAACAAGTGACGATGGGTTAGGGTAGGTTAGGTAAGGATATGTTCGGTTCGTAACTTTACACCTTCGTTTCTTCCTTTCAAGTACATTTCTCTGTAGCTGCGAACCTGACTGTACCTAACTTCCGCTAAACCATGGTAACTAGAAATGCAACTCGTGGGATGCAGGCTTTGGAGAGCGCTGGGCATACGCAAATGTGCGAAATTGCGTATGCCCACCGCTAACCGGCGGATGCACCGTGCTCCCTTGCTCATCACGTCGTCGAGACATTGGATATATATATACAGGGTGGTAAGGTTACGGACCGACAAACTTCGGGAGGTGATAGTACAGTGAAAAATTAAAAAAAGCCGAGGCAACGGGGGGAGGGGAAATTCCAAGGCATTACGGAGCTACAACCTCCCGAAAGCGTGGGAAAATGAACTTCAGAGCGGATTATTACGAAGACGAAAAATCGGAGAGTAGGCTGTTGAGAGTTAATTAGATGAAGTCACACCCGGGCTATCCAAAAATGCATATTGGAAAATGCTACAAGCAGTTCGCAAGGGATTCCCCAAAGGAAGTAGGGGATTCGCAGAAGGTTTTCCAAGTGAAGATTGGTCGAAAGAACCACAAATGGGATTAGTTGCCAACAGGTAACAATAATTCATTGCCGGTACATCGATATCTCAACGAGAATTAATGTTATGACAATTTGTTTAAATAATGCGCGGTTGCATATCAGACAGGGGGGATAATTACAGACAGTCAACAAGCGTTTGGCTAATTTATTAGCAATGAGAGAGACTAGGAGTATCCAGTCGGATGGTGGTGAGTACGCATCTCAACAACTGCAGTGTAGTAAA